>MJUU01036938.1:11365-27061 GCA_002080025.1 Modiolus philippinarum | reverse complement strand
ATATCCAAGATGGCCGCCAGCGGGAAACATAGTTTTTAACATTGGACCCTATGGGAAATCACATTCAAAGATCTTCTTCTCTGAACTTAATGAGCCAATTGGCACAAAACTTGGCCTCAATAGACCTTTGATGGTCCCTTACAAAAAAGGTGTTTTAGGTCGGTGCAATATCCAAGATGGCCGCCAACAGGAAACACAGTTTTAACATTGGACCCTATTGGATAACACATTCAAAGATCTTCTTCTCAGAAACTACTGAGCCAATTGGCACCAAACTTGGCCACAATAGTCCTTTGGTGGTCCCTTACAAAAATGGTGTTTTTTAGGTCTGTGCGGTATCCAAGATGGCAGCCAGCGGGAAACATAGTTTTAATATTGGACCCTATGGTAAAACACATTCAAAGATCTTCTTCTCTGAAACTACTGAGCCAATTGGCACCAAACTTAGCCACAATAGTCCTTTTGTGGTCCCTTACAAAAAAGGTGTTTTTCAGGTCCGCACTATATCCAAGATGGTCGACAGCGGATAAACATAGTTTTAACATTGGACTGTATGGGAAAACACATTCAAAGATCTTCTTCTCTGAAACTACTAAGCCAATTGCCACCAAACTTGGCCACAGTAGTCCTTTTGGTGGTCCCTTACAAAAAAGGTGTTTTTCAGGTCCGCCTTATATCCAAGATGGCCGCCAGCGGGAAACATAGATTTAACATTGGACGCTATTGGAAAACACATTCAAAGATCTTCTTCTCAGAAACTACTGAGCCAATTGGCACCAAACTTGGCCTTAATAGACCTTTGATGGTCCCTTACAAAAATGTTTTTTTCAGGTCTGCATGATATCCAAGATGGCGGCCAGCAGGAAACATAGTTTTAACATTGGACCCTATGGGAAAACACATTCAAAGATCTTCTTCTCAGAAACTACTGAGCCAATTGGCACCAAACTTGGCCACAATAGTCCTTTTGTGGTCCCTTACAAAAATGGTGTTTTTTAGGTCCGTGCGATGTCAAGATGGCTGCCAGCGGGAAACATAGTTTTAGCATTGGACTGTATGGGAAAACACATTCAAAGATCTACTTCTCTGAAACTATTAAGCCAATTGGCACCAAACTTGGCCACAGTAGTCCTTTGGTGGTCCCTTACATAAAAGGTGTTTTTCAGGTCCCGCTTATATCCAAGATGGCCGCCAGCGGGAATAATAGTTTTAACATTGGACCCTATGGAATATACATTCAAAGGTCCTCTTCTCAGAACTTACTAGTCCAATTTGAACCAAACTAAGCCACAATGGTCCCACAATGGTGCTTAGGTGGTCCCATCCAAAAAATATATCTAGCAGGTTCGTACTTCATCCAAGATGGCCACCATCTGGAACATAGTTTTACATTGGCCTTATTGATTTTAAGGGGAACCCTTTGCCCAAATTTTTGAATTTTTATTTGAATTGTGGTCTGAATGTTTTAATTTCAGCAATATGTATTACCTTGATTATAAGGGGAACCCCTGCCCAAATTTTTTTTTTAATGGTGTTCTGTTATGGGTTGTAATGGATGGTGGGTCTTTCAGTTGTCATGGAAACCAAACAAGAATACTGTAATTTAAGGAAAAAAAAGTATTCTGCTAAATTTTATGGTTTTTTTTTACTATTGGAAATGCCTTTAATCTGTGTAGGCCATGGTCCAGGTGAGCGATACCGGCTCTTGAGAGCCTCTTGTTAAAATGGCCACCAAAAAAACAAACTGGTGTCGAAAGTGGTCCTTAACAAGAACCTTTTTTGTCAAAAAAAAGCCCAACAAAGAAATATAGTAAAAGATGATCAGACTTTAAAAAAAGTTCAAGATATTGGAGGTGTTCGAGCTACAAAAGTTTGAGAAACTGAAGATCAACTGTATAACTTACAATGTTTCCTTGATTAAGGCAACTGAAAGCCGGGTGAGCGATACAGGCTCCTGGGAGCCTCTGGTTTTTCAGTACCAAGGTGTTTTTTTGTTGTTGTTGTTTTTTTTTTTTTTCTGAAATGATAATGTCAGGTAGAAGTTAGGTAGTTAGGTGTAATTTAACAATTTCTCTATAAAGTGTTGAGAATCATTTGTTGTAAACAATCGTTGGCATCAGCTGTTTTTGTTGTGATGTAATCATTGAAAAGCTGACATCAGTTACCTGCCTTTGGCACAGAACTTCATCAGACTTTTATCTTGTTATTACTTCTGCAGAATGGGAAGACTTACATTTGAATATTCAATAATTCATAATGTCCATTAGAAATAGGAATTTCTGATTTTTCATTTATTTTCACTCGATCATATGGGAATTGTACAATAACTAACATGTGGGCAAATTTGGTCTTAGTTTCTGATTGGTCAGTAACATTATTGCTTCTGAGTAGAATATGATCTTTGTTTCTTTTGGCAAATGTTTGTGCTTGATTTGTTATTTCAATCAGTTGAATTTACTTAATGAAGTTATTTGTTTTGATTCTTTATTAATATTCACATTTTTATATTTTGTAGAAAAAGAGACCAAGCAAACATAGATGAATTATTACAGTGACTTTACACATTAGCTGCAGCCATGTTTGTTTACAACCTGATTATTTTACTGTAGACAATATTATACACAAACACTGTATGTTTCTCATCTTATTCATTATAATAATGATGCTCACAGTTTTGCATCTGTTCCATTTTGAAAGTCCCTTTTCTTCAAATTTTTCTTTATCTTATTAAGCATTTATCATCAAATCTATACATATTAGAAACATCTGTCTTGGCTATGATGGCTTAAAAAGCAAGTTTCATTGGAATGGTAGATGGAAATAGAGTGTTATTTGCATTTTAGGGGGAGTTATTTATACCCTTTTTGGGTTTTCATTGGTCTCCATTTTTTTTTACCAAAAAAAATGGTGCCATATCATTTTGATTTTATAATTGAGGAGAAATGCTAAATTTATAAGCTTGTTACTATGGATACTTGAATCACAGAAACAAAGTTGATACTGATTGGTTTAGATCACACATTATCATAGTTTACTGTTTAGAAAATTTCCCTTATTCTCATCTATCCGATTTAATTTTTTGGGGGGTTACTTTCTTCAAGATTGGAAGGGTTGGTGAGTGGGTTTGAATATGGAATAAGTGGATGTTTAAAGCTAATTTATACCGTATAGCGGGTAATTTTTTGCTAGGTTCTAGTTTTCCCTATATTCGCGAGGTTTCTGCAAGCAAGAAAATAAAAACTCACGACATTAAAGTAAATATATCTTTATACATGTCTTTCCCTTACACAATTTTCCATTCACGAAAAATGATGACCTCTAAAATTTTATATCCTTCTTCATTGAACGAATCACAAAATTTGGCAACAAGGAAAATTACCCGCTATACAGTATTTATAACAGGCATTTGTGATTGAAGATATGATAACTAAAGGATTTTGTTTTTATGAAGGAAAAGTTTGTCACAAATGTTCAAATTTATTGTGAGAACTCCTATATATCATTAAGTGTCTGTAATATAAAGAGGTTGTGATGATTCAATGTGATATTTACTTATAAGTTTGTGTCGTAGTGTAAATATTGTACCCTTCTGAGCTCAGTACTAACAGGGATGGCATTGTCTGTCATTGTGGTTTTTACTTAGCTTGAATTGTAATATAAACATTGGAACTCAATACTAATATGGATCAAATCGTCAATAAGTCATTTTGTATTCTACAGTCGTTAGTGTTTTCCCAGAGCAATGATTACATTGAAAGACATGTTTGGATAAAATAGATGTTTTAACCAGAGCAGCTCATATGATTTTGAAGCTCTACTGGCTGAGAACCCATTCGCACCAGGTACCCAATCTCGCTACTTGCAATTCTACAAAAATTTTAAAGATTTTTCTGTGAAATATTTGGTTACCTTGTAAGTTAAAGGATTATTTATTTCAAACATTAAATAAAATTTTAACTTGCCTTTTTCAATTAGCAGAAAAGATGTGCCTGGCAAGATTGGGTACCTGGTGAGAATGGGTACTCAGAAAGGATACCTGTAACCTGGTGAAACAGACAGGATACCTGTAACCTGGTGAGAATGGGTACTCAGCCAGGATACCTGTAACCTGGTGAAAACGGGTACTCAAACAGGATACCTATAACCTGGTGAGAATGGGTACTCAGACAGGATACCTGTAACCTGGTGAGAATGGGTACTCAGACAGGATACCTGTAACCTGGTGAGAATGGGTACTCAGCCAGGATACCTGTAACCTGGTGAGAATGGGTACTCAGACAGGATACCTGTAACCTGGTGAGAATGGGTACTCAGACAGGATACCTTTAACCAGGAGAGAATGTGTACTCAGCCAGGATACCTGTAACCTGGTGAGAATGGGTACTCAGGCAGGATACCTGTAACCTGGTGAGAATGGGTACTCAGACAGGATACCTGTAACCTGGTGAGAATATAATGAATCTAATACCGGTGAAAAGGCAAGATCAAGAAATCTCAGACACCCAAGGGTAAGATTTCAATATTTCTCCGACGAGGCTTGCCGAGTCAGAGAACCATTGAAATCTTTCCTGAGGGTGTCTGAGATTTCTAAATCTTGAATTTTCAACGGTGTTTGATTAATTTTCTCACTTTTGTTCATAAAAACGTCTTTCGGCACCGCCATGTTGTCCTTGCCATCCGCAATTACTTAGCAACTCACCATGACGTCAATGACGTCATAGTATGCACGAGGCTGTCTCATATGGGGTGGTGTGAGACAGAAAAATCTCACACCGCTAAAAATAGGAACTGACCTGTTTCAAAAGTGAGAATGGGTACTCAGACAGGATACCTGTAACCTGGTGAGACAGACAGGATACCTGTAACCTGGTGAGACAGACAGGATACCTGTAACCTGGTGAGAATGGGTACTCAGACAGGATACCTATAACCTGGTGAGAATGGGTACTCAGACAGGATACCTGTAACCTGGTGAGAATGGGTACTCAGACAGGATACCTGTAACCTGGTGAGAATGGGTACTCAGACAGGATACCTGTAACCTTGTGAGAATGGGTAGTCAGACAGGATACCTGTTTTTTTAATCAACATTAGATACATTGTACTACATAATTTACTTTTAAGCAGATGACATGTTGTTATCCCAAATTGTACTTATATGTGAATATTGTGAATAGAAATCTTAATTTATTACATGTACATAGTTAAAATCTGTATACAACAATAAACTACTTTATATTATTATATGGATTAAAGTGAAAGATTGAAATTTCTCAGTGAAATAAAAGTGATAACTAACTGTGAAATAATTTTGTTAATTTTACTCCAGGAAGTGATATATCACAGTAGACGTTGTCAACGTGGTTGTTAAGTAAACCTCTCAAAATCGTAGTCCGTGAAATTAATCAGAAATTCAAATATGTAAGAAGATCTATATAAAAAAAACAATGACTAATTACCTAGATTCTGATTATTGAAAAATATTCATATCATGATCTAAAAAAAAAAAACTATTTCACTCATCCCCTTCACGTATTTGTGAATTACTGCATTGTTCTATCATTCGTTGAACAGTTTATGATAATCAGACTTTCAGTTTAGTTATAGTGTAATTATTTGTCAAATTATACCCCACTCGTTAGAGAGTGGGTATACTGCATTCACCTTATGTTAGCTACATTGTAGGTTTTCTATAAATTATAGATTCTGTTAATTATTATTTTAGCCAAAATAAGATCCCAGATAGTGCTTTGTATTTTAAGGGAGAATAAATTATTGTCCCTCTCCGCAACGCGACGGAGGGACATGGTAATGGTCTGCGTCCTTGTGTCTGTGTGTCACGTTTTTTGTGGGCGCAACTCCTCAGAAACCGCAGGTCAGAATTTATTCAAATTTTACAGGATTGTTAGTCATTATTAGTACTAGATCATATCGTATCCCCATTTTGATTCGTCAAATTTTGTGGGAGTAATGGGACTTTGATTATTTCCACATTGTTATACAATGGCAAATCTTGTGGACACAACTCCTCAGAAACCGCTGGTCAGAATTCATTCAAATTTTACAGGATTGTTACTCACCATTACTCACCATTAGTACTAGATCAATTCGCATTGCCATTTTGATTCATCAAATTTTGTGGGAGTTATGGGACTTTGATTATTTCCACATTGTTATACAATGGCAAATCTTGTGGACGAAACCACTGGTCAGAATTCATTCAAATTTTACGTGATTATTAGTCACCATTAATACTAGATCATATCGCATCCCCATTTTGATTTCGTTAAATTTAGTGGGAGTTATGGGACTTTGATTATTTCCACATTGTTATACAATAGCAAATCTTGTGGATGCAACTCCTCAGAAACTGCTAGTCCGAATTCATCCAAATTTTACAGGATTGTTAGTCGCCATATGTACTAGATTATATCACATCGCCATTTTGATTTAACAAATTTTAAGGGAGTTATGGGACTTAATCGACTTAATGCATACTACAACATAGGAAGACTTTTTGGACACATCTCATCATAATCCAATTAAGAGATTTTAGTGAAATTTTGCTTTGCTATTTGCCACCTTATGCAGTTGATCATATCCTGTTGCGATTTTGATTCGCAAAATTTTACATGAGAAATTGGACTTTTATCGACTTTACTGCAGCTCGGGGGACATAGCTATGCGTAGCGATCTTGTTCAAATGTTAATGACTATAAATAAGCCAGAGATTGTTAAATAGATGTAACATATTATTGTTCTAATTGTTTCTGAAATTACTTGTTCCTGCTACTCAACCAAAATTATACTCCATTTATACGTAATCATTTCAGACATTACCATATTTACACAAGAAACAGTAATCTTTCATTTTTGTTCAGCTCGCAGAGGAAGTTGCAGAATTACAAATTCATAAATTCTTTTGTTGTCTGCCTCATGGTTAACATATAATTATGCACTGTGGTTTAAGTTTTTAAACATCAAATCTTAATTGAATCATATGAAATTTGTAAAGAATCTGGAAAATTGTCAATATAAGGTATAACCATGTTATCATTTACACAGAGCCTGCCTTTAATTATCTTTTTCTTTATAATATCAGATGTTAATGTTGGTATTATTTTAAGATTACTTACAACAGTCATGTTTTATTTGATTTGGTTTGTAATATTATCAAGTTTCTTATTAACATCTCATACTGTATTTATTGTGAGCCATTTTTTTATACACTGTTTATTGCTTTTATCTGTGTCCTTTAATCTTTATTTATATGACATAAGTTCAAAATCCATCCATTTTATTTGTGTTTTTCTATATTTATTTGTTGATTTGATTATTGTTTTCTGTTGTCGTGGTCGTTGATATGGCACAAACCACTGGTCAGACTCCTTCCCATTCATCATTAATTAATTAACATTAGGTATTGATGAATTTAAATGGGCCAACTGGTCATATGTAAAGCTTTTTCACCTTTTAGCAAAAATATTGGTATAAGGTCACGTACACTTAAAACACTGTAAATGCTTTAAAAATCTCCTTATGCCAACATTATTGATGACATCGTCATATTATACAGGTGTTCATGTATATGTAATACTATATTGATGACTCTGTCATATTATACAGGTGTTCATGTATATGTATTACTATTTGTACAGTAATTATTGACTTTTTATTTTTGAATATTAAAATTTCATGTTTTCTACGATGTGTTTATTTTTCTTTCAGTCTTGTACATCAATAATAATACAACAAAACAGCATAACTGTTGTTGTTCAGTCAACAGAAAAATAACTGTCAAATCAGTTTCTAGTGATGGTGGAAATAAAACAAAAAACAAACCTAACAACAGAATAAAACTAGAAAAACTGTGAGCAGAGTTTACTATTATATACCCCGACAAAAAAAAATAAGTCAAATCAAATCAAATCTTAAAATAGGTGGTGGACAATGTCAATATGTACTTAAAATTCTGTGAATTTCACCAATTGTTCTAAGAGGAGTAGTCAACACAGAGTGTGTACCCCATTGTGAAAAACAAATGGATGGACAGACGGGCCAACCACCAGACAAGATGAGATCACTATATACTGCCCGCTAAAGCGTGGGGGGGGTAATAAAAACTATTCTTAGAAAGATTTTCGCCCATTCTTAACAATTGGTTACATGTTCATGAAATGTTTTGATTTTCCTGGAGATATCTCCAACAATTTTATAGTCAAGTGTTTTCCACATAAATCATAGGATTCACATTCAACTTAATGGATATCAGAACTTTTTTCCCTCTGTGGAAAGTAATATTCTATTTAAAGAATTGATATATCATCCTCTATCAAAACAGGGGTATTATTTTCTGATCGGTATTTAGTGGAAACTTCTGTTTCTTTCCATTTAATTTTCAATGTCACAATTTCTGTTTGGTTGTTTCCTACAGCCGCTCTGTCAGAAAATGTACACACCAGCTTTGTTAATTCGTTCCAAAAAAAGTCAACCTGCAGTTTTTGTGAAAGAGCTTCATAGTTGTACAAAAATGAACAACAAATTAGCAATATATTAACAGATCATTTGTTTACAATGGAAATGAAAAATGATAAAATTACAATGAAGACTTCTGTAAGCATTGGGTGGATTCTTTTACAAAGGAGATATTGTGTACATATTTTAACAATTTAAGCTCACATGACCCAAAGGGCCACTATGAGCTATTGCCAGTCATCAATCATCTGTTAACTTTCACATTTTCACCTTCTCTGAAACCACTGAAGCAACTTCAACCAAACTTTACAGGAATGATGCATGGAAGGTCCTCTACAAAGATAGCTCATTTTTTACGATCCGACAAAAACCAAGGCTGCCAGAGCAGAAGAGATCTAGATGTGGACACTCAAAGAGATCTAGATGTGGACATAAAGTTAAAAAGAGGCACTCTAGTCATGAAATTCATCCCGGGAGCATATGAAGCATACAAACACGCCATTTATAATTTCTATGACCAACACTCAAATATGTCATATGAGAAGTTCATAAAGACTAGTAAAACATATAAGAACAGTATCGAAAAAGCAATCGTAGAAGAATCCCTGTCCATAAAACTACGAGGTGAAAGACGACAGCAATATAGAATAAATATGTTCAATATTCAAAGTTCAATGGACATAAATGGCCGCCACTACTATCAATTTATTGGCGAGGACTTACCCGCCATTATCAAGACAATCGACATGTCACATGTGAAAAACCTAAATGAAAAAAATAATTAAAGTCTGTGAAACAATCCTAGACAATCAACATACATGTACAACAAAGGATAGCCCGGATGTCTTACATGAAACAGACCATCAAAAAACGACTTCTGCTAAGGAGGAGGAAACGAAACTGGTAAAAATAAAGCAAGACTCTGAAAATAAAGACATCATTGAAGAACATCGAATTACTAATGAGCAAGAAAGTAGGAAAAACAATAACCTTCCTATGATTCAATATAGCAGAAATGACAGAGATAATACAGTTCAAGAAGTAATATGTCCAATATGTACCGATAAGGTTGGAGATCAAGATAGTATCGAATGCGTTCAGTGCTCCTTTTGGATTCATAAAGATTGTGCCCAACTCACAAACGAACAATTCAAACAACAAATAGATGATAGAAATATGGAGTTCTACTGCTCTTTATGCACAGTTCTAGATCAAGATCGAACGAACGTTAGTTTTACCCTACATGAATTAGAAAGCGACAGAGAAGGAACATACATAATCCTTGATCATGACAATGATGATGACATGGAATGTTTAAATTCAATAAATTCACCTTTTAACTATGACAAACTGGAAAACAGTAATTTATCTGAGACTATGCTCTAAGAAATTTCTAATCATGAAACTGAATTAAAGACAATCGTGAAAAACAATAAAGCAAATCCTGCATCTGAAGCTAAATTAGATAAAAATCCCAACACTTCTGTGGCTACAAACTTTTTAGAGACAGACAACACTGAATCACAAACTCAACCAAAGATCAAAACTAGAAAAGAAAGCGACATTAGAATTGGATGAACAATTAGTAGCATGTAAGGCAAGAATAATAATCCTGGAAGAGCGAAATAGAGAATATGAAAACACTATAAACCTCCTCCACACTAAATGGAAAAGTGATAAAACACGAGAGCAAAATGAAGAAATACAGAATTTTCAGCATTCTGAAATTCATGAACTAAAAGTGAAAATGCAAATGTTAGAGGATAATTTATTGACAAAGATGTCAACAATGAACCTGGAAATCCAACTTAGGTTAGCCATGCAAGATATGAAGCTTAAACACGAAACCGAAATTCAAGAACTGAAAATAGAAATAGCATTTTTAAAAAACCAGAATAACAACAATCCTATAGATAAGATAAAACAAAATCAATGAATGAATCAAGTCGAGTATACGAATGATTGGAATAAACCCGAGAACAGTCAAAATATAAAACCAACTGTAAGGCTAAAACAACCATCACATCTTGCTCACCAAGGTAGTGTACATGAACACCAAAACCAGCTATATCCTGTTTATCATATGGCACATAGGAATCCATACGTTATTCCACCACCACAGTATAATGGGAATCATCAACAACAGCAACCTATCATATATACGCAGCAAAATCCTGTCTATACTGAACAAAATCGGATATCTCTGAATAATAACTCGAGATTCCAAGGACACCACCTCATCATGAAACCACAACCAGTAGTACCAGTACGGCAAATATTAACTAAGCAATGCACCCAATCCATAGTTACACGACAAAACAATGTGAATCAACAGAAGGAGTCAAATCATAGTAACCAAAGGGAAATCACCAAAAATCCAATAAACTATACTAAACAAACGATGAAAGATGACGACAAAACAGCACCAAATAGTAAAGGCGATATACAAGAACACTACTCAGATCGATCAGAGAAATCATGCCCAAGTAAGATTGATAAACCTGTGAGTTCTTTTTTAGGCCACGACCGAGCTTCAAACAACAACGCCAAACACAAAAGAAAATCGTTATAGGAAGTATAAATATTCAAAATGTGAAATCAAATGAACTATATTTAAGACAAGTTTTGAGGCGATGCGATATACTGTGCATTCAAGAACATTGGCTATTCTCACATGAAAAGCATAATTTAGAAAACTTTTGCAATACGCACGAAGTTGAAGCTAAAGCAGTGGATGATAATATAGATACAGCAAATATAATGTGTAAAAGAGGATTTGGAGGAGTAGCAGTGTTTTGGAACAAAAACATAGACTATTCTGTTAAATACCATGGAGATGGAAATGAGAGGATTAATGTTTTATCGTTTACTCTAAAAGAAGGTCCAGTTTGTTTGATAAATGTTTATATGCCATCAGATAATGAAAACTGTGATGACAAATACAAAGATACACTAAGCCAGTTGGAAGAAATTATTGAAAAATTTCAACCTGAATATAAGATCTTGATCTGTGGAGATTTAAATGCATCATTACACAGAGACAATAGATCAAGAGATAGATGTCTAAAACAGTTTGTGGAAAGGAATAAGCTAGAACTAATTGACAAATATCCACAGAAACCAACTTTCTATAGTCGTAACAAAATCTCAACTTCACAGATAGACTACTTTCTACATGAAAAACAGAGATCTAATTAGACTACGATGTGCAAATAATGGATCCTGAACCTCTCAATGTCTCTGACTATACATTGGTTTTAGCAGAAATTAATGGAAACATAGAAAGAAAGCAAAGACCGATAAAAAAGACTATCAAACGACCAAACTGGAGAAAGTGTGATAAAGAAATTTATCAAGAAACAATTAGAACAAAGCTCAATGAAATAGACATTAGTAAAATAGAAACCACAGAAGCAGTTGATAGGATTGAACAAATATTCCATCAGGCTGGAAAAATGGCTATACCAAACTATAGGAAAGAGGTAATAGTAAAAACAACCGGAAATGGAATCTGGAACAAGGAGATAAGCTATGCATCAAAGAAATCAAAAGAAGCCTTCTTTATTTGGAAAATGGATAAGGAAAACAAAACATTAAAAGAAAAAATGACAAAAGCAAAACGAGAATTAAGAAGTGCCCAACGAAAAGCTCACGCCCCACAAAGGATCAATTTAACTGAAAAGATAATGACATCGTCGCAAAATGATAACAAACTTTTCCACCAATTGATACAGAAACAACGACGTACTAAAAGATCTATGGCAGATGTCATGTTATTCAACGAACAAGAAAAAGACAATCCAGAAGAAATTTTAATAGGCTGGAATGAATACTTTTCAAAATTGTTTACAATTGAAGATAGAGAGGGCTTTTATCAACGAAAAACTTAATCTTGCCATTATACAAAATGAAATCATAGAAACATTAGAGAGAGAAAACCGAATGAGATTGAAAAAGCGACATATGAAGAACTTGAACAAACAATTAGAAAGATGACAACAGGAAAATCTCCGGATGCTAATGGTATCTCAGCAGAACACTTGAGAAATAGCCCAGAGGAAATGTTCCAGTTTTTACTGTTTATTATCAACAACATTTTTGATGAACTAGATGTTCCAAAAAAGTTCAAAGAAGGAATATTGACTCCAGTCTTAAAAACAGGAAAGGATAAAACATATCCAGCAAATTACCGTGGTATAACCGTTACGAACACTTTCTCTACTGTTATTGAAAGTCTATTGAAGAACAGGATTGAACCAAAATTATTACCATCACAAAGCAAACTCCAACGTGGTTTTACGGAAAAATCTTCTTCATTGCACACTGCATTTATAGTGACACAGTCATCAGAACATTACAAGGAACTTTTGAGACAGCTATTTTTGCTTACTTTGGATGCGCAGAAGGCATTTGACAAACTTAACCATGAAATCCTTTTCAATAAACTATTTCATGATGGCATTGGTGGCATTGACGGTTCTATATGGATACTTCTACGAAATTTATACCGAAAAAGTCATCGTCAATCAGGGTGTTCGACAGGGAGCAAAATTATCATCTGTTCTGTATAAAAGATACAACAACACTATATTGCAAACCGTTGAAAAATCAGAAATAGGGGCAAAAATTGGAAATATCAACGTAATGGCACCAACTTGTGTAGATGATATTGCTACCTTAGCAAGCACTGAAAACAACATACAGGCTCTTCCAGATATAGTTGTAAACTTAAGTAATAGAGATATAGTGAAAATTAATCCATCAAAATCTGATCTAGTGGCTCTTACAAAAGGACAGTCTGATTTAAAAGTACATTTAGGAAATGAAATTATATCACAATCTAAGGAAACAAAACATCTTGGTCTAATTAGAAATGAAAACAACAGAATTAAAATTGAAGATCGCTTAAAAACAGCAAGAAAAACTCTTTATTCTCTATTAGGACCCGGACTTCACGCAAGAAAAGGCATGTCCCCGATAGTAGCCTATAAAATTTGGAAAACATATGTCATTCCTAGAGCATTATATGGAATTTAGGTAATTAACTATACCACCACAGATATATCAAAACTAGAAAAGCTACAATTGAAAGTATGTAGACAGATACAGGGACTCCCTGACCGAGTATCCAACATAGCAACATATAGCCTACTGGGAATAGAACCAATAGAAGCCATAGTGGATAGACTAGTACTCGTTTTTTTCTGGAAATATATTACAAGATAAGAACACAGTTGAATTTAAAATTCTAGAGAGACAATTAGCAATGTGTAAACCAAACGGTAACTGTTACATAATTAGAGTGAAACATCTATTGAAAAAATATAACCTACCAACAATTGAAACCCTGTTCAATGATACTCCTACAAGAGAAAATTGGAAGAAGACAGTCAGAGAACACATTGGAAAATTTTGGGAAAACAAATGGCAGGAAGAAAAACTGGAAAAGACTACATTAAAACATTTGAATATCCAGTCAAATCCAACTAGTAACAAACATCAGATATGGAGAACCATACAAAACAGTGTTCTAGATGTAAAGAAAGCAGAGATAAAGGTACGACTGCTTACAGATACCCACATGTTACAATCAAAGAAAGCAAAATTTAGTAAACATATGGAAACTGACATCTGTCAACTGTGTCATGACTCAGTGGAAACTATAGAGCATTTCCTATTGGACTGTTGCAAACTACAGGAAATCCGAGAGAAACATCTATTGACGTTAAAATGCTACATGGAAAATATTAAGAAAGGAGCATTCAACAATGTCAAACTAAAAGGACTTCTTGTGCAGCTAATCCTGGATTCTTCAATGGACAGTATCTCAGATTATATCAGACTCAAAAAAGTGAATTATAAGGACATCGAAGACATTACAAGAACACTATGTTACAGCTTACATACAAAGAGGATAATCATGTTAAATACAGTTTCGAACAATGGGTAAAAGTGCATAGATATAATAAATAAAAACAATAAAGTAGATGACATAGAAGAAGTGAAGTGACATTTATCGTAATGTAAATAGTGTACCGGTATAGACTAAGATGGTGATGGTGTAACTATATGGTAAGTCTCATGTAAATTATTTAAATCACAAAATTTATCCTATAAGGAGGGCTCCTTAGAGAGGAGGAATATACCTGCAACAAGTAACAAGTATTGGACCGGATCCTATGGTAAAACATCATATTCAACAACTACTCTAAAACCAATGAAGCAAATTCAAACAAACTTTACAGGAATGGTGTATGGGAGGTCCTTCATGGAGATGGGACAAAAAAACATTGCAGACACCAGTGCAAAATCTATATTTAACATTGAATCTTATGGGAAAAACATCATTTCCATCAACTCCTAAGAAACAACTGGAGCAAATTTAACAAAGCTTTACAGGAATGATGGTTGGAAGTTGCTTTACAAAACAACGGCAGTAGAATACCGAAGGAACAAAGGGGTGATATTCACAAAAATGGAAGTCCAAAGACAGGGCAAAAACGAGAACACAGAAAACAATGACGTTAGACACAAAAACAATGACGCCAGACAGACACAAAGCACAGAACCAGAAACCACAACATTCAGAACAAAGGCACTCACAGTGTGAACTCCAGTGAAACTAAGAGTGACATCAGGTGCTCCGGAAGGGTAAGCATGTCCTGCTCTGTTAACAGCACCCGTCACACTGTGAGTGATTCAATCCGGGAAAATGTCAAAGTCGGTAGTCAAATCCGGGAAGACGTGAATCTAGCTGAAAATGTCCACTTTCATTTGGGATACTGACACGTCATATCTTTCAATGATGCTATGGTGACGGCCATAGAATTTCTTGAGGGATGAAATTAACAAAGGTTGAACAAATCCCTGACTAAGCAGCTTTAGGGACAGTGTTTTTGCTCTGTTCAAAAAATCACTGTACAAACTACAAGCTCGACAGTAACGAATCAACTGTGAAATGTACACTCCATAGGCTGGAGAGGTAGGTATATTGCTGCTAAGAAAGGGAAAGTTCACAAGGGGGAAATTAAAATCATCACGCTTGTCATATAGCTTAGATTTCAAACGTCCATCTTCGTTAATATACAATAAAAGATCTAAGTACGAAGCTGAAGTAGGTGTTTCAGTTGTTTCTTTAATTTCAAGCTCATTTGGATAGATCTGATGTAAATAATCCTTAAATTTAGGATTATTAAGAGAAAGCACATCGTCTATGTAGCG
>MJUU01036937.1:141799-152737 GCA_002080025.1 Modiolus philippinarum | reverse complement strand
AAATGGCCGCCAAAAAAGGCGGGAAAATTCAACATTGTCCAATTTCAATGACATTTGGTTTCCAAATAGGTCTTGATGTCGCAACTTCAAAACTGCTGTTAAAAATTGTTCGTTGATTGCCATTTTTAAGATGGCCACCAAAAAAGGCGAGAAAATGCAACATTGTCCGATTTCAATGAAATTTGGTTTCCAAATAGATATCGATATTGAGACTTCAAAACCGGTGTTGAAAATTGTTCATTGACCGGAATTTTCAAAATGGCCACCAAAAAAGGCGGGAAAATTCAACATTGTCCGATTTCAATGACATTTGGTTTCTAAATAGGTCTTGAAGTTGCAACTTCAAAACTGGTGTTAAAAATTGTTCGTTGACCGCCATTTTTAAAATGGCCACCAAAAAAAAAAGGCGGGAAAATTCAACATTGTCCGATTTCAATGAAATTTGGTATCCAAGTAGATATTGATGTTGCAACTTCAAAACCGATGTTGGAAATTGTTCGTTGACCGCCATTTTCAAAATGGCCGCCAAAAAAGGCGGGAAAATTCAACATTGTCCAATTTCAATGACATTTGGTTTCCAAATAGGTCTTGATGTCGCAACTTCAAAACTGCTGTTAAAAATTGTTCGTTGATTGCCATTTTTAAGATGGCCGCCAAAAAAGGCGGGAAAATGCAACATTGTCCGATTTCAATGAAATTTGGTTTCCAAATAGATATCGATATTGTGACTTCAAAACCGGTGTTGAAAATTGTTCATTGACCGGCATTTTCAAAATGGCCGCCAGAAAAGGCGGGAAAATTCAACATTGTCCGATTTCAATGACATTTGGTTTCTAAATAGGTCTTGATGTTGCAACTTCAAAACTGGTGTTAAAAATTGTTCGATGACCGTCATTTTTAAAATGGCCACCAAAAAAAAGGCGGGAAAATTCAACATTGTCCGATTTCAATGAAATTTGATTTCCAAATAGATATTGATGTTGCGACTTCAAAACCAATGCTGAAAATTGTTTGTTGACTGCCATTTACAAAATGACGTCTCGACTTCAAAACTGGTGTCGAAAGTGGTGCTGAGCAAGAACCTTATTTGTCAAAAAAGGCCCAACAAAGAAATATAGTAAAAGATGATCAGACTTTAAAAAAAGTTCAGATATTGGAGGTGTTCGAGCTACAAAAGTTTGAGAAACTGAAGATCAACTGTATAACTTACAATGTTTCCTTGATTCAGGCAACTGAAAGCCAGATGACCGATACAGGCTCCTGGGAGCCTCTGGTTCCATTAATTTTCAAAAGTTGTGCATTTTTTATTTTTTATTTCAAAAGGTGTAACAGACAGAGGTCAAGTGTAAATTGCAGAAATGTTCAGCATATCAAGATCTACCCACCCTGAAATTTTGAAGAAAATCTAAAAACCCTTGTAAGAGTTATTGCCCTTTTTTCACACTATTTTCAAAATTTTCATATCTTCTTTTATTTCCAAAACTATAGAAGATGGAGGTTCAGTGTAAATTGATAAAATATTTGCCGTTGTGTCACAACTTCAAAACTGATGTTAAAAATTATTTGTTGACTGCCATTTTCAAAATGGCCGCCAATAAAGGCGGGAAAATTCAACATTGTCCGATTTCAATCAAATTTGGTATCCATGTGGATATTGATGTCACTACTTCAAAACCGGTGTTGAAAATTGTTTGTTGACTGCCATTTTCAAATTGCTGCCAAAAAAGGCGGGAAAATCCAATATTGTCCGATTTCAATGAAATTTGGTATCCAAATAGATAATGATGTTGCGACTTAAAATCGGTGTTGAAATTTGTTCGTTGACCGCCATTTTCAAAATGGCCGGCAAAAAAGGCGGGAATATTCAACATTGTCCGATTTTAATAAAATTTGGTTTCCAAATAGATATTGATTTCGTAACTTCAAAACTGAATTTGAAAATTGTTCGCTGAAGAACGTTTTCAAAACGGCTGCCAAATAGGCGGGAAAATTCAACATTGTCCGATTTCAATGAAGTTTGGTTTCAAAATAGATATTGATGTTGAGACTTCAAAACCGATGTTGAAAATTGTTCATTGACCGCCATTTACAAATGATGTCTGGACTTCAAAACTAGTGCGAAAGTGGTCCTCAGCAAGAACGTTTTGTGTAAAAAAAAGCCCAACAAAGAAATATAGTAAAACATTATCAGACTTTAAATACAGTTCAAGATGTGTTGTTCGAGCTACCAAAGTTTGAGAGACTGAAGATCAAGTGTATAACTTACAATGTTAGCTTAATTGTGGCAACTGAAAGCCAGGTGAGCGATACAGGCTCCTTGGAGCCTCTGGTTCTATTTTTTTTACCATTTCTGCCATCAGAAGTCCGAAAGTGGCTAAAAGATTTATTACCATGATTACAACTCGAATGTACAATATACTAATGTGTCAGACACATCTTCGTGTCAAACATATTACTGCATCAATCACATTTCAAAAGGAAAATATTTATTTTAAGTGACTGTCATGTCTGTTGTCGACATGCTGCGGTCATATATCCCTGATGCCTCGGTTAATGGATTGGTTATCTCTCATCCTGGAAAAAGTGGATCGATCTCTAGGTAGGTTCCCTTTTGGGGTTGTATATGACTTAATCACTCGCTAACCAAGATGGGCTTCCTAGGGTTAGCTGAATTTATGCAACAATGCATAACCTCTATGAATAAAAAAAATCTTAACTATAACTACTTGGTCTATTAAATTACGATAAATTTAATGGCGTTAATGTCTACTGTGTGTTGGCAACAGTTTGCCAGCTTACTAATTACAGGCTCCTGGGAAACGATGGTTGTCTTTTTAAAAAGAAATGGTTTGCCTCTGATAAGCATGAATTAAGATAAGGTATATGTTTTTTTAGGTAATCAAGAGGTATGGTATGGTTATCCTGATTTAGTAATTGACAGATGTACAGTTACAGTTGAAATAGAAGACCCTGAGTCTTACCATGAATATGATGACTGTACTTATGAAGATGATGTGGCCCTTGAAGAAAAGTTTGACTTCAAGAGTATGACAACAATTGAACTGAAACACGAAATGAATAGTGACAATATCAATGACAGCAAAGTTTTTTCTCAATTTATAGCTCAAGCTATTACAAATTCATTTTTTCAATCAAAATTAGATCCAGGCTTAAGAGAATTTTTAATTCCATCCTTTCTTGTTACTAACACAAAAGTTTTTATTTGTTTGTATTGTGTTGAACATGATTTGCTATTTGTAAGATGGCCTCCCCTAGATTTATGGGATAGGATTCACCAAACACTGAATATGGAAACAGTTTTTGAGGTATGGATGACATTAAATTTTGGTCGTCTTGGTGGCCCTGTTTCAGAAAAAATTCTCAAATATGTTGACAAATACAATCTAAGGTCTGAATTTCCAAAACTTATTGAGCAGCAGAGACCTGGAAGTTTGGAACATTTCAAGCATCGGATAGCTTCTCCTTATGTAAGAAGTTGGGGGAAAACATGGGGTGACTTGAATGTGTATGGATTAGCAGAGGATGACCTGGAAATTAATTCCTCATATTAAGCTTGGAAAAGGTAATATGAAGATTTTACGTTCTCGTTAATGAAACTACCATGCCAGTTTTACCAAACTCTGATGGAATTGGCCATTAGATGATCTTGTTTAAATTTTATATTCGGTTTTGCTGGATGCCATCCAGTAGTGCCATGCAATGCTTTTTCAAAGCATCTTTAAGCCAAGTGAGCGATTACAGGCTCCTTGGAGCCTCTAGTTATTATTGTTGTTCATATATGGATCTCTAACTTTCTAACTTTTCTATTTAATTTTACCTGTCCACTACGACTCCATTTTCACTTGATGAAATTCATATAACATTTACTGTATTGAAATGAAATTCACATAACATATACTGTATTGAAATGATTTTTTACCTATATTAGTGCTTCCATGAAGAAGTTCTTGGTTCCATCCACAAGAGCAATATCCACTCTTCAATCTGCTATCATTTGCTATTTTGTATGAGATGCCATCTTCAACTGCAAACTTTGATAAAAGGTGAGCTGCAAGTATTATTGCTGTGTCGGATTCATATCTAGTAGAGAATCCATTAATTTTTCCCAACCCCTTTATATGGATATATGAAATAAATTAGTTTTAATGAGTAAAATTTGTTATAATAACAAGAAATATCCACTAATTCATTACAAATAAAGATGACGAAGGCTTAACAGTTATCTACTATTACATGAATATGGTAACTATCGTAAAGTGTTAAAGGCAAAAGTTCTAAGGCAATGAAAAACGCATCTGAACGTTTTGATACTCTATTGAATCTCTAGCAAAGCAAATACAAGACGTCACAAAGTCTAAGACGCTACAATACATAGCGCGGTAAATTAATAGTCTCTCTATTACGCGTAATTCTTGACATTCTCGCGGCCGCGCGAATGTGCAAAATCATAAAAAATGTGAAAAAGTGAAATAAATAAAAATTGATACGCAAAACATTGATATTTAAACAGTTCGGTATTACGTTATCCATACCACTTTAAAAAGTCAATGAAAACTCAATAAACAGTCCATCAAATTGTATTAAAGTTCTAAACAAAAAACACAATTACAGTCTATAGTACGGAAGCATGGAGGGAACATGTCGTGGTCATGAGATAGAAAAAAATGTCACTTCAAGTGGGTTGTGGAGAATTAAAGCCATGCATAGTCCGAACGATAGCTGATCTCGCTTTTCCATCTCCGAAATTAAGTTCATTCACTATGGTTATTTGCCAATGAGTCCTTGGTGAATCGTCATGTATCTGCACAATGTCACCAATTTTAACAGTTTGTCCATTTTCCCCCGTGTTTCTTTGATATTCACGCAAAGATGTAAGATATTCATGCTTCCATCTGCTCCAAAAATGTTCTATGATCCTAGTTTTAACTTGCGACATTTTATTCAGTTTGATGTGTAATTTGGTTTTGTACACTTGGCAAATCATTGTCCGGGTACGGTGAAGTTTTAATTCCTCTACCGTATAACAAATGTGAAGGTGTAAGCGGTTCCTCGTGTAGCGGATCTGATGTTACGTACGTTAAAGGGCGATCATTCAACATGAATTCAATTTCTTAATATTTCCATAGTAACGAAGGCCCGTCCTAAAACCTTCTTGATAGTGTTCTTTGTTATACCCCCGCGAACAAAGTTTGGGGGTATATAGGAATCACCCTGTCCGTCCGTCCGTCCGTCCGTCTTGTCTGTCCGTCTGTCCGTCCATGTACCTTGTCAGCGCATGTTCTCCTAAATGGCTGCTTGGATTTTGATGAAATGTTACACAGTTGTAGTACACCACCTGAAGATGTGCATGAAGTCATATGGTTGCTGCCGGATATTTTGAAGAGGAGATAATTTGTCTTTGAATATTTTCTCGAGAAGGGGGGAAGACGAACCTTGTCAGCGCATGTTTTCCTAAACGGCTGCTTGGATTTTCATAAAATGTTACACAGTTGTAGTACACCACCTGAAGATGTGCATGAAGTCATATGGTTGTTGCCTGAAATTTTGAAGGGGAGATAATTTGTCTTTGAATATTTTCTCTAAAAGGGGGGAGGACGAACCTTGTCAGCGCATGTTCTCCTAAACGGCTGCTTGGATTTTGATGAAATGTAAAACAGTTGTAGTACACTACCTGAAGATGTGCATGAGATAAAAATGGTTGCTTTCTGAAATTTTGAAGGGGAGATAATTTGTCTTTGAATATTTTCTCAAAAATGGGGGAGGACAAACCTTCTCAGCACATTTTCTCCTAAACGGCTGCTTTGATTTTGATGAAATATTACACAATTGTAGTACACCACCTGAAGATTTGCATGAAGTAACATGGTTGCTTTCTAAAATTTTGAAGGGGAGATAATTCATCTTTGAATACTTTCTGGCAAAAGGGGATGGATGAACCTTGTCATCGCATGTTCTCCTGAATGGATTTTTGTATTGGGATGAAATGTTACACAGTTGTAGTACACCACCTGAAGATGTACATGAAGTATTATGGTTGCTGCTAGAAATTTTGAAGGGGAGATAATTCATCTTTGAATATTTTCTGGTAAAAAGGGGGACAAACTTTGTCAGTGCATGTTCTCTTAAAGGGGTATTTGGATTTTGATGAAATGTTACACAGTTGTAGCATACCACCTGAAGATTTGCAAGAAGTAGTATTATTGCTGTCCGAAATTTTGAAGAGGAGATAATTCGTCTTTGAATGATTTCTGGAAAAAAGAGGGAAGTATATCAATGTGTCCATACTTGTATTGTGTCCACATTTGTACTGTGTCCACAAATGTATTGTGTCCACATACAATTAAGTTTACACTTGCCATATTGACGCAGGGTTCAATTAGCGGGGGGTATAACTGGCTGCCATTCGGCGACAGCTCTAGTTAATCCTATTAACCTCTTCCACCACCCCCATACCAGGGGCCCGCTTCGGAATGAATTTCCAAAATGTTTCGTAACTAGTAAGTTTTTCCTGTAATGAAGATGATCGGGTTAACAATTCAATGTCCTTTGCGGCCGCTGTATATGTTAAAGCATTATCAGACACCATAGTTTTAGGCAAGGATTTTCTACTCACAAACCTACGGAACGCCAAAATGAATGTCTCTTCTGTTAAATCAGGAACTAATTTAAATGTATAGCACGAGTGCTGGCACGAGTTAAAAGGCAACTGTAGGCTTTTCCAGCGTGTCCGTCTCTCTGTTCTTAACACCTAATGCACCCGAAAAATCCACTCCCATTACTGTAAATGGTGCACTTTCTCTTAAGCGATCCTTTGGAAGAGGGGGAGGAACGGTCTTCCGGTAATTTTCTGACATGTCACGCACTTGTTAATAGCGGACTTTGTAGATGTCGAACTGAAGGAATCTAAAATGTCTGACGAAGCATTGTTACAGTACTTGATTATCCAGAATGCAAACTGTTCATATGCGCATCAAGAATGAATAGACTTGTTAATTTGTCCTTGTTTGGTAACAATAAGGGAAACCTTGCATCTTCGTCCAACGGTGCGTTATCTATTCTTCCGTAACATCGAGTTAAGTCTTTCCCGTCCATGTATAATTTCAGTTGCTTCAATATGCTACTTTTACTACAACCTTATCCGTGCAAAGAGTCAATTTCGGCTTGCTAATGTCTACTTTGTACATCACGAATCCACATTGTAGCTGCATTTTGTAATTCTTGTACTGTTAAAGAACCTCCTTGTTTATCTTGTGTTTTGAAGTTTTTCACAAATCTATAAACGTATGCGGTTACACGTAGAAGCTTCCTATATGAGCTGAATCTATGTATATCTATCAAATCGCTAATTTGTCCAATTTGTGCAATTTTCTCGGTTTCTGTTTGTACTGATGCATCGTCTCTAATGATTGTGAGCACATTGCTCTCGTCTTCAATCCTCATGTTCTAAGTCAGTCTGGTCCTTTGCATCCAAAGTGAGCTAGATTTGAAATTTTGAGCTGACAGCCCTCTAGACAACAAATCCGCCGGATTACTATCAGTAGGGCAATATCTCCACGCATATTTGTGTGTAAGTTCCTGTATCTTCGTAACTCTTAAAAAGGCTTAAATCGATATCCTGTATAGTGTACAAGATACAGCTGTGCAGAATACAGCAAGGGAATATACGTAGGGCTTTATCTGTATAGTAAAAGCTGCCATTGCAGGATAAATAATATTGATTGATTCATTTCAAATAAAAATATTTGCATATTTAAAAAGCAGATAATACCATAACAGTATAAATAACGAATTCAAAATGGCGGAAGACTACCGATCTACCTTAAGACAATTTGACTGTCACTCCACAGTACTGCGTTAGTAAAATCCAGATTGGTTCGCAAGTATTTCACAAGTCTACTTCCGATAACTGCCGCCATCAGCTCTAGCTTTAGTATCGCTATGGCTATGCCAGGGTGAGCTTTTGCCATCACTTGGCGTCCGTCGTCCGTCCGTCCGTCCGTCGTCTGTCCGTCCGTCCGTCTGTCGTAAACTTTTCATTCAAAGATCTTCTCTCAAACCACTGACCCAATTGGAACCAAACTTGGTCACAATAGTCCTTGGGTGGTCTCCTTTAAAAATGTATCCGACAGGTCCGTACCTAATCCAAGATAGCCGCCAGCGGGGAACATAGTTTTAACATTGGACCCTATAGGAAAGACATTCAAAGATCTTCTCAGAAACTACTAGTCCAATTATAACCAAACTTAGTCACAATGGTCCTTAGAAAGTCCTTCCAAAAAAAGAAATCCGGCAGGTCCGTACCTCATCCAAGATGGCCGCAAGCGGGGACCATAGTTTTAATATTTGACCCTATGGAAAAGACATTCAAAGATCTTCTTCTCAGAAACTACCAGTCCAATTATAACCAAACTTAGTCACAATGGTCCTTAGATGGTCCCTTCTGAAAAAGGTATCCGGCAGGTCCGTACCTAAACCAAGATGGCCGCCAGCGGGGAACATAGTTTTCACAAATTGGACTCTATGGAAAAGGCATTCAAAGATCTTCTTCTCAGAGACTACCAGTCCAATTATAACCAAACTTAGTCACAATGGTCCTTAGGTGGTCCCTTCAAAAAAAGATATCCAGCAGGTCCGTACCTTATCCAAGATGGCTGCCAACGGGGAACATAGTTTTGACATTGAACGCTATGGGAAAGACATTCAAAAGATCTTCTCAGAAACTGCTCGTCCAATTATAACCAAACATAGTCACAATGGTCCTTAGATGGTCCCTTCCAAAAAAGGTATCCGGCAGGTCTGTACCTCATCCAAGATGGCCGCCAGTGGAACATAGTTTTGACATTGGACCCTATGGAAAAGACATTCAAAGATCTTCTCAGAAACTACTTGTCCAATTAAATCTAAACTAAGCCACAATGGTCCTTAGATAGTCCCATCCAAAAAGGTACCCTGCAGGTCTGTACCTCATCCAAGATGGCCGCCAGTGGAACATAGTTTTGACATTGGACCCTCAGAAACTACCACTCCAATTATAACCAAACTTAATCACAATGGCCCTTACATGGTCCCTTCCTAAAAAGGTATCTTGCAGGTCCATACCTCATCCAAGATGGCTGCCAGCGGGAACATAGTTTTAACATTGGACCCTATGGAATATACATTCAAAGATCCTCTTCTCAGAAACTACTAGTCCAATTATAACCAAACTAAGCCACAATGGTCCCACAGTGGTGCTTAGGTGGTCCCATCCAAAAAATGTATCTGGCAGGTCTGTACCTCATCCAAGGTGCCACCATCTGGAACAAAGTTTTTACATTGGCCTTATTGATTTTAAGGAGAACCTCTGCCCAATTTGAATTGTGGTCTGAATGTTTTAATTTCAGCGATATGTATTACCTTGATTATAAGGGGAACCCCTGCCCATTTTTTTTTTGAATAGTGTTCTGTTATGGGTTGTAATGGATGGTGGATCTTTGGGTTGCCATGGAAACCAAACAAGAATACTGTAATTTAAGGAAAAAAAAGTATTCTACTAAATTTTATGTTTTGTTTTTCCTATTGGAAATGCCTTTTATCTATGTCAGCCATGGTCCAGGTGAGCGATACAGGCTCTTGAGAGCCTCTTGTTTGATATGATTAAAGAACTTTGATTTCCTGGAACCATGTATGCACATGCTCCATATGCCTTCTTACTGGCGTCGGTAAATATGTGTATAGTACGATCGCTGTTCATGCCTGAAAACTTTGTAAGTAAGTAACGTGGGAATTCGAAGCTGACTACTTCTTAAATGTCTTGAGCTATACTTGTCCATGCTGTAACCATATCTGTAGGTCGTAATTTTTATCCCACAAGTTCTGCATTAGCATTTTACTTCTGACTGTTATAGGACTGATTATTCCCAGAGGATCATAAATCTTGGAAGATCTGCTCAGAACATCTCGTTTTGTCATGAATTCATCTTTCCTGTAAATTTCAGGTTGCGTAAAGGTTAGTATATCTGTGTCCGTATTCCAACGCAGTCCTAAAACTTTTATTTCTTAGTTAGATTCCAAAAAATTTTCAGCTGCCGCTAATTGTCTCATCCCAGTATTGTTTGAAGCCCATTCTCTCAGGTTAAATCCACCACGTAAAAACAGCGGTCTGGTTATTTGAAAGTAATTCAGTAAGTCAATTTCACGAGAAAAGCTTGAAATAATATTGTCTGCGTAAAGATCTCGTTACATGTAATTTATCCTTTAAGATGTTTCATTAGGACAGTATTCAGGATAAATGGGGAACACGTTGCCCCGAAAAGTACCGTTTTGAATCTGTATACACCCAGTGGACTTCATTGAGATTACTTAGCCAAAAAAAATCTTGTCACGTCGCGGTCTTCTTCTGCTAGACCGATATTCAAAAAATATCTGTTGAAACCGCATATTTGTTCATTCGAAATCTCAGTAGTTACATCATTAAGTTGTGGAGAAATATCTAGCAAACAGTCGTTTAGAATTGGACTATCGGGTGAACTTCTGCAACTACAGTCATAAACAACTCAAATAGTTGTAGTCAGCGAGTCTTTATACGACCGCAAAAATTTTGCGGTCGTATTATGGTATGGCGCTGGCGTCGGCGTTGGCGTCTGTGGACAGCATAACTTTAGTTCTAGTGAACGGATTGTTATCAAATTTTAGTATGATGTTTGTTGGCACAAGCTTAAGCCCGCGTTCCCTGCCCAATCCGTTTTTGAAAAAGAGGCAAAAAAGGGGCCAAAAAGGGGTAAAATTAGGTATTTTCGTGTCTGTGGACAGCATAACTTTGGTTCTAGTGGATGGATTGTTTTCAAATCTTAGTATGATGTTTCTTGGAACATTCTTGAGAAACGTTTTTTTCCTTTAGGTTTTTGCCCCACCCATTTCAGAATTAGGGGCCAAAAA
>MJUU01036937.1:76039-104244 GCA_002080025.1 Modiolus philippinarum | reverse complement strand
CCCCCCCCCCCCTTCAGGTTAAATGGTCGGTCCCTAACTCTTACCGTTTCCGAGCTATTAGGGATCAAAGGGGCCAAAATTGCGATTTTTAGAAATATGTAAAATCCTTATTCCTCTCAATGTAAGCTTTCTGTAATATGTCAATGGATTTGATGTAGCTCTAACCGTTTTCCAGCTATAAGGAGTCAAAATTGCAATTCTTAGAAATGTGTGAAATTTTTATTTTTCATTAGCTTTTGATGGGATTTTTATCTTTGGATTATTCTCATTGCAAGCTTTCAGTAATATGGCAGTATATTTTGTGTTGCTCTTCAGTTTCCAAGCTATAATGGGTCAAAGGGGCCAAATTGCAATATTTCAAAATATGTGAAATCTTTATTTCATTGGATTTCAACCTGAGTTTTTTCTTTGGATTTCTCTTGATGGTAATCAACAGAATTTCTTAGCTCTTACAATATCCTAGTAATAAGGGATTAAAAGGGCTAATTTTTATTTTCACTAGTCTGTGTCCAGTTAATTAATGTGTCAAGGTCCTTATTGTGTCCAGCAAATTACTTTGTCCACATTGATTTTAGTTTACACTTGTTCAAATTTCAGTGGTCAACATGCTGCGGTCGTATCATGCTGCGCTCGGCGTAGCCCTTTATTAACCTCTATTTCCTTCATAAATTAAGACGCACAAAATTAGAAACATCGTTTTGTTTCATCCCCACTCCTATTAAGCTGAGTTCTCAGCAAACAGCTAAGGTAGGGATAATGTTGAGCACTGTCGAGAAAAATGTAAACAAAGTTCTTTTTCTAGGTAATATTGATTAACGTTTTGTCCGGTTCAGGATTTTTATGTTTGATATTTGAATATCTACATGCACCTTTTCCTTAACTTTAACCCAGCTTAATAGAGTGATATTCAGATACCACTTGCGCATGTGCGAAATATTTGGTTATCGAGTATTATTCTGGTTGACGATTAGCAAGAGCCATGAGAGAATACAAAATGTATGCTTGAAATATTTTACGAAAGGATATGGTGTAAATGAGCATGAGACCATAGCACATATGGTAACTCCAGCTGCAATTAATTTTAATGAGCTGTATGGCCATTTCGGAAATTAATTCCTCATCAGCAGCACTAGAGCATTTACATCGGAAATCCACAATTTCAAAAATGCAAAACCAAACGAAATCCGAATATCAGTAATATAAAAACAGCAAAGGACAAAATACGATGGAGGGAGTTAAACCTTAGGCTTTAGAATTTATATAAATTTAGATAATAGTTATAAACAAAGTGCACAAATGAGATATAAACTCATGTACACCATATCTAAGAAAAATAAAGAGCATACATCTCAAACACTGGGAATTGTTTTTAATTACCAACTCCACACTGCATTGAAAGACAAACTCCCGTATTAAATATTTTAAAGTCCGTTGAGTTTTTGTGGTTTTTGAGTATGAACCATTTAATCAATTAACCAATCAGAGAAAAAATAAATATCCAATGTAATCATTTTGTGATTTTTTTACAGAATGCCCAACAAGCTTTTTTAGCATAGTGAATCTTAAAGGAAAACCTAACCCTAATCTTAAAGTATTACTGTTCTTTAAATCGACCATTTTTCAGTATTTTAGTGCAATACAAGTCTGCAGTTATTAAGATAATTCATTTTCCAAGAAATCTGACACCACATTACGAAATATAATGAAATGTACATATCTCCTTTTACATTGAGTTTGGTTAGTTGATATCAAAAGTTTGTCTCATTTATAAATTATGCAAAAACTACATGTGACAAAAAAACACATAATAAACTTGTGTACAGTAGGTGATTGGAAAAGATTTAGAAATGATGGGATGAATTGGCATATACATTTAAATCTTATATATATTCAACTGAGGTTTTTTTTGTAATGAATGTGATTGCTGAATTTTTCCTCATTACACTCACTTTTTCTGGAAAGCTTGGTAAGTTCTTTTTTATTCCATTGTATTATTGAAACGTTTTATTGACAAAAACATTCATGTACATGTACTGTAGAAGCCGATTAGATTGATATGGGAGTCTAAGGAATATGGAAAAGGCCATGTCTAAATTTCTTTATTATATACTTCCAGTAAGGAGTTCGTAATCATACCCGGGTTGGAATGGCCACATCACCGATCTGATATGGATTTTCAAAACGAGGCAGCCTGATATGGAATATTGATATGGACTGTTAACTGCCGCCTATATTACATATGCAGCAAAACGGAACATATCTTCGCTAAGTATGTAATAAACTGACTTTTAATATCTTTTGGTTCAAGTAGATTCCTGGAAACCTATCTACCTTATCAAAATCAATCAATAAAACAAGGTAATTACATGATCCTTCGCAGTAACTTCGGTATTTTGTTGTTTAAACAGTATGTCAAGAGCCAAATTTAAAGAGGCAAAAAGACAAGGCAGGTGGAAATCCACCGGAAAATTGTACACCGAGATGATCCTGACTTTGTACAGGCTTTTCAACAAAAATGGTGGGTTAAACCTGCTGCATCTCCCTTTCCATAGCGGTAGTGCCCGGAAGCAACTCAACAGCAATTACTCTTGAAAGGTCGTAGACAGTAAAAATAGTAATGGCGCATTATATGATACCCCGCCACGTTTCACAAAATTTCTAAGGTAAAAAGGGCATAACTCCAGAACTATGTGTACCGCTGAACCCAAAATCGAACTTGACCTAAGTTTGTAGTAAACAGCTTACATACCAAGTTTGAAGACCTTGTGTTATTTCTTTCACAAGTTATCAGTCGGAAACCCTAAAATTCGCAAAATTTCAAAGTTTCAAGGGGCATAACTCCAGAACCTCTTGGACCTCTGAACCCAAATTCGAACTTGACCTGAGTTTTGTGGTAAACAACTTGCATACCAAGTTGAAGACGTTGTGTTATTTCATTCACAAGTTGGACGGACGGACGGACGGACACACGACTGAGGGTATCACAAAATACCTCGCCACTTCGTTTTTGTCTACAGAGTTAATTGGCGCGTCACAAAGTGGTGGTTATTGTTATATCTAAATAGCTAATACATGACTTTTGAGTCGTATTGGACACCGGAAAAGTTCTATTACTATACGAAATAACACAATACATGAATGCATTGAGAGGGAATCACTAATCAATTTAACACTGTTGAGCTAAGGGTGATTTATATTTAATCGCTTTGTAAACTTTCGGTTAATTGATTTTCGTCAATTAAAATTTAGTTAACGATTTTTCATGTATAGGAAAAATTATAAGTAGACTTCTAATTCCGAAATAGATTGTTTTATGAGTTATATTTCAAAAGATCAGGAATCCAGTCATTAATGGTATTTGAGGCGATTTAGCCTTCACTTACATGAGGCTTCCTATCCAGTATTTAGCGCTCATGGGTTGTGGTAATGAGATTATCAGGTGTATGTGAAGTAATCAATAAATATTAACAAAGCATGACCTCTAACACGAACCATTTAATGCAGACTGAGAATTCCTTCTTTGTTTGAGGGAGAAAAAGCTTTCTTCCGTAAATGGTGGTTTACAGTGTAAGATGACCCATGTAATATCGATGCACGCGACCTCATCTTACACGGGTAAATGGCCAACCGTATGTGTTCATTTTTTTGATAAAACAATCGTTACCATGACTAAACGTCATAAAACACCTGACGTCACAATGTAAAAAACACCCAAATGGCGACGACGTTGTTCACACGGTATAGGTTTGCGGGTGTTTCTTTTCGAATGACCCGTGATTATGAACCGCACATATCGAGATCAAATTTTGCCGTTCAACACATCAATAAATTAAAACAATATGGAAGAAATACGGAAGAAATAGGAACTTGCATTCGATCAAAATTAAAGATCTGGATATCCCGATTCATTTCAATCACGAATTCCCGGTCAATTTTGAACAGATATATTATGATAAGGAGGGGTATTTGCCAAAAATACAAGTCGCGGGGCAGTAAAATTTCCCGAGCCTGAAAGGCGAGGGAAATTTAGACGTAAGACTTGCATTTTTGGAAAATACCCCGACGTTCATGATATATGTTTAATTACATCAAAATGTCTCTCATTAAAGCACACGGATGACTCCGGGACAATTACCACGGTGAAGGGGTATTTGCCGAAATTAACCAATCAGAATACAGCTTACTTACACAAGGTGTAATTATTCAACAAATCCCGAATTCCTGTTAAAAAAAAATCCGCGATTCCAGCGTAGATTGGCTACAAGCTTTTCAAACGCAAATTTCTAAGGCATATGAGTGCTTTTAAAAAGGAAATGGTGGTTCGTAACACAGTGAATATGGCCCTCACATATCTAGATCAAATTTTGCCGTTTCACACATCAATAAATTAATCAATATGGAATAAATACGGAAGAAATGGGAACTTGCATTCGATCAAAATTAAAGATCTGGATATATTTCACTAGTGTAAGAAATTATACGTCTTTTCCTCTCGTTTCGCTACGCTCAACTCAAGAAAAGACGAAATTTCTTACACTTGTGAAAGATATCCCGATCTTCAATCTGACCTTATGCAAGATCCTATTAGACTCAATATATGGCAAAATCATGGGTATTTTTTTTATTCATGGGGTAATGAATTATTCATGACGTCGATGACGTCCTAATACATAGTTTGAGAATCAATTTTAGAAGACCTTAACACCTTGGGTCAACATACATTTTCTTACCAATTATTGGTACATGTACCTCAGATTCCACACATGATCACATGATCGCTTGTTTACAAAATTAGAACACACAGGTGCAGACGACAAGACAAGTTTCTGCTGATTTAACGTGTGTATATTTAGACTTTGGCCAAGAAAATTCCGTCATAGTAAGAAAATATGAAAAAGCACGTTTTGTGGCTTTCTGAAACCTTCAAATCGAAGCAGAACAAAAAACTAAGTATATTAAACGGCACTTGTTGTCCGGAATAGCATTAAAGAAGAGAGTTTGTATTCAGTGACCTGATTTTCAAGTTTGAATTCAGTGACCTGATTTTCAAGGAACGGCCTCAAAATTTGAGGTTTTTGACAAAATCTAGATAAGAATATAGAGGAAAATACTCCATTTTAACAGAGTTGCCAGGAACCTGCACGTTCTAACGCCAAATTCGCCCAAAGAATTCAAAATTAAAGAAAAGAGAAATTGCCAACAAATAATGTATTGAGTAAAATTTACTTTTTTCATGGCCTGGTCCTTAGTATTGTATGACAATAACGTAGGCCATATTGTTTTGATATGGCGGTCGTATACAAATACGCAAACCGGCCTTCATTTGTCATATGATTAGAGTCTGGTAGAAGGCAAGATTTCCCGTCCCTACCTGTTTCTCCCCTATTCCAGTGGCAATCAAAACGTGTTGTCTACTCATTTAAATTTTCGATTTAAACAGTGTGGAGTTGTTTTCATTGTATTCTGTCAATGTTACCCTTTGAGAATGCTTGGCTTCACGATATGACAGACACTGAGTCAACAACTTTATTGATTCCTTTCTGCGATGTCCTCTCTCAAGGAAGCACTAAAGACATTAGACTAAATCCCCAGCCTGCTGCCGCTTCATATCATTGAACAGGTACGGTGTCCTTACAAGACAAGAAGAACAATCTAAAAAAATGGAAGAATGTGTCCATGGGACACGGATGCCCCCGCCTCCTTGCAATCGAAACCCATAAATTATTAAAGGCATAACTATATACAATATATATTTATCAAATATTATTAGAAAGAATCTTTCTCCTGTGATAAATAGGCACTGGAACTGGTTTGGTTTTGATATAATGTGTAGTTCCAACAAATAATCTGAGAAACAGTCTTATATGTAATACTAATCTATTTTTAGCAACTGTGACCTTGACCTTGGTGCTACCATCCTGGAAATCAATAGGCTTTTGAATTGGGTGATAAGCAAGCAAATAACCAAGTTTGGTTTTGATCCGATGTAGTATACTCAAGTTATCATCCGGAAACCAAAATTTTATTGAAATTTTAGTCTATTTTTAGCAACTGTGACCTTGACCTTGGGGGTACCAACCTGGAAATCGATAGGGTTCTGTCTTGGGTGATAAGTAAGCATGTGACCAAGTTTGGGTTTGATCCGATGCAGGATACTCAAGTTATCATCCGGAAACCAAAAAGATGGACGTACGGACGTACGTACGGACGGACGTACGGATCAGGGTAAACCTTAATGCCCCCGGCCGCCTAGCGGCGGGGGCATAAAAAGAGTGTACAATGCTCCCTGTTTTATTAATAACCAAAGGAGGATACTTATATCAGATATTGTGTTGGAAAACAGTTACCGGTATTTAATTCAATCTTCTGCCAGTTTATTTAATGTTTGTTGACGATCCCGCATTTATGAGTGCAATGGATGTAGCATATTTAGCAATGAATTTTGCTGAAATCGGTGCTAGGGCCGCCATGATCTTACCATGGGGTATGAACAATTCCAATTGTTTACATGTAGACTTCAAGATGAAGAACAACACTAATTGCTTGTTTACCATGTATTTTTAAAGAGTTTCTCTCGTGTGTATCTACTCCATATCCTTTCATTGTTTGTTTTCTCCCTAGAGTTCATGATCACTCTATCGTTACTCATGACTTCAAGATGACGAACAACAATAAAACATAGTTTTATTACTTGACTCTACCAATGATTGACTCAGATTCATTTGCTCCATATCTCATCACTATTTTCTTATTAATATGATAATCTCTTTGGGATTTCATAATTAAATTGCCAGAACAACCTATGTGAACAGTTTCACTATGTAAAAAGGTTAAATTCCAAATGCACCTTTATTTGCAAAATCACCCCAGTGAACCTGTACACCGTGCAATCAGGTTATCGACTAACTGTACGCAGGGTAGTGCAAAACAAACCAAAAATAGGCAGGCAGACGAAAAGTTGATTAGTTTTTCATCGAAATAAGCATTATGCCCTTACGAAATGAAAAACTAATCGCAAAGACTTGTACTTCACAGCTTTTCTGGGAGACCACGGAATGGATAATTCAAGCTTAAAAACCTAAACATTTTTATTACTAGTATTTTAGGTTTGACATTATTTTACATAAAAAATACCGGTATCTACCAATCCCGATTTCTCGACAGACAAATTTGCCGTTTCCCTCAATACCGATTTCCCGGTCGAAAAAAGTTCCATTTGCAGTAACCCGCTTCATTTCAATCACGAATTCCCGGTCAGTTTTTCAACAAATCCCGAATTCCTGTTAAAAAAAATCCGCGATTCTAGCGTAGATTGGCTACAAGCTTTTCAAACGCAAATTTCTAAGGTATATAAGTGCTTTTAAGGCGAAGTGTACGTAATCCAACGCCTCTAGCGGATTGCGGGAGTAATGACGTGCCTCGTTAGTAACGTCATGATTGAAAATGGACGGCGTCGAAATGTTATAATATCGAGATCAATGTTATCGTGATGAGTCTGTTGACTTGAAATTTTCAATAGAAATGTATAAATGGTCTGTCCAGATATTTTTGAAATTGTCCAGACAGTATAATAAGACTGGTGAAAGATTTTAGAACTGTTAGTGCTGTTATATACTTTGAAATGTCAGGTTCATTACGGTGTTCATTTATTCATACGGTATCGTATTGGTCGATACAGATAGACACGAGGGAGACTAACAGATATTTATAAAATAGTGCATAATTTTCAATAACCAGTTGTAATAAAAGTCCTTCCTAATTTTAGCCGACTTTGAATCCTTCACATCTAAGATTTAAAAAGGTTTGAGTGAATAAAAAAACGCAAATATAAACAAGAAAAATAAAGGAAAAAATGGAATGTATCAATAAATATCGAAATTACTGTCAATTTAGTACCAAAGTTAATGTAATTTTAATGCCGAAGTTATTGTAAATTTAGTTCGGAAATTACTGTAAATACTGTCAATTCATTTCGGATATTACTGTTTAGATTTAGTACTGTATATAACTATAGTACGTTTTGTGGGGGGGGATTTCACCCCGATTTCCCGTTATTAAAATGAGCAAATTCCGAAATCCCGGACATTTTTTGCGAAAAGTGCCCCGGAAGATCGTATTTAAAAAACTAATTTTTGCCAGTCCCGTTAATTAAATTACCATAAAATCACGATTTCACGGGTCTAAAAATGACTCTTTCTTTGTCCCGATGACAATTTCATCCCGAAGTCCCGGCCTCTAAAAAGGCCATCCGATTTCCCGAAGTTACAAATGGTTAATCCCAGCATCCCAAAAATGGTCTTGCCATCCCCTTTCTGTACCGAATTACAAAGTAATCAAGTAACAAAGTTACAAATACAGTTCGGAAATTACTGTTAAATTAGTTCGGAAATTTGTGTTATTTTAATTAGTAATTCAGTTCGGAAATTAAAGTTAATGTACTTCGGAAATTACTGTTAATTTGATTAGTACCATTTTAGTTCATCTTAATTTTGTGCCAAAGCTTTTGTAACTTCAGTTTTACTATCACAATTGTGTTTAATTTAGTACTGAAGTCACCGTAAATTTGAGGTGATGGACAGGTGGGTCCCTTTCTCCTTTCTCCAGCCCCATTCGGTCTCCTTTACATCGCCCCCATCTCCTTTCTTTCGGTCTCTCTTAACTATGTCCGCCCCCTTCAAACTGGTTCCAAAGGTATTTTGAATCTAGTATCGAAGGGCGGAGGGGTCTCATCCTGGAATCCCGGCTTTATTTTTTTTTCTAAACCCCGAAATCCCGAACTACAAAGAAACTTAGAGACTGATCAAATCCCGATTCACGGTGAATTTATTTCCCGAAATTCCGGGCTTAAATCATAAAAATCCCTAAATCTCTGGCTTTAAAGCATATAATCCTGACATCCGAAAAGGGCCGACCCCCTCTAGGTCTTCGAGGTGTAAAACAAATTGGATCTATTGTTTCGTTACAAGTAAGACACACAACTAACTTCGGGATAGCCCTATCTTAAGACTGAAAACTTGGGATGTAAATGATATATGAGTTACAAGATGGGCATGCTTTTAGCCACGGTAAATCGGAATTGTCATTCCGAGTTTGACAGGATTCGCAAAAATTTGTTTCTTGGTTAAAACACGAACTTCGTTATATTTGATCAACTGGGCAAACAATAAGAGGATTTCATTTACAAACAATATAACTCATTTTGAACATTTGTAAAATATACAACTTTTGACCATGTTGTGGTCATAAAATATGCCAGGAAATTCGGATTTGCTATCATTCAAAGCGATTTATTTTGAAAACGAGCACGGTTGCTAAGGACTTTCTTTACATCAATGCATTCGAAATTAATTTTTTGATAAAATATCAAATTTTCAAAAAAATTGTTGGATACATAAATTTGCAAGCACGATTTAAGTAAATGTACAATCCGATATTTACGATATTCCCTTTGTAATTTTAGTGTTTCGTGCAGCAAACTTCAAAAAGTCATATCTCGAAAATTAAAACGGTGACCACCCCCCCCCCCCCCCCNAAAAAAAAATCGTTGGAGTAGTTAATTACGTACACTTCGCCTTAAAATGGAAATGATGGTTCGTAACACAGTGATTATGAACCGCACATATCGAGATCAAATATTAAAACAATATGGTCCAGAAATCCCCAAGAGAAGTCCAGGTGTGTTTTTATGGCTGAGAAAAAAAAAGAAAAGTGAATACATCAAACAAAAAACTTGTTTAAAGCGTAATGATATGCAATAAACAACGGATTTGAAGAGAATATCATATCATACATCATGTATTCATTGGAAAACAGTATGAAAATATCTTCAACAAAGTGCAACAATGTATAGTTTCTGTTATTTGGGGATTAAGACAATGATTCGAAAAAAAATATTAAATTAGTCCCACCCTGCGTACTGCTTAGTCGCTACCGACTGTACGCTTCTAGTCCCTCCGGGGGAGGGGGGGTACTCCAATTTTTTCCTGTACTTAGGCTGGTACTATTTTTTGGGGTGTAAATTTCCGAATTTTGCTTTTTTTGGGGTTCAAGAAATTCCAAGCTATTTTTTGGGTTTAGTTTAATAATATTTTATTGCATAGAAAAACAATAGGATTGGGCAGCAATTATACCAATTGATATTCGCCCTCTCCTTAATCATATTACACATATTATGGCAGCGTACAATATATACATATACAAACTTATCTTTTAACAATGAACTAATAAATATACATATATAAGGAGAAAGAAAGAAATTAAGAATCTGAGAAATTAAGCTAGCATACATCATGTGAACCGCTTTGTTTGTCTAATGAAAGTACGCACATATTCGAAAATTTTTGAATTAATTTTATCATCAACATCGTCGTTACCAAATAAAAGTGTTTCTATGTGCATTTCTATGTTTAAGTTATTAGTTTTGTTCACGTCTTTGATTTTGAAAGAGATGACATTCAATAAAGAAATGAATAGCATCCTCATATGGAGCACCACAGGAGCAATTTGGTGGTTTACAACATGAATATTTGCCAGATCGGCATTCAGAGAACTGCATTGATGTCTCAGTCTGGTATGAAGTATGTTTAATTTTCTGTTGCCTTCGTTATAATAGTTGGGTGCTTTGATCAACATTGGTTTAATTTTTTGCTTAAATAACGACAGAGTACCGGATTTACGAATTTCAGGGCTTAAATTATTCCAAAGATTTATAGTAGACGGTATGAAAGACTTTTCGGTAACTCGTAGCCTGCATCTTGGTGTTACATAATTATCATTATTCCTGAGCGTATATTGATTTACATCGGAAACCATAGGTGGTAAACAGTCAGATAGGTACTGGGGGCAAAATTTATTATGCATTTTATAAAAAGTTGTCAATTTACGTTGTTTTCTTCTTTCGACAAGAGGTTCCCACCCTGTTTCGAAATAGAGTGATTCTAAGCTAGAGAACTTTGGCAAACCGGTCACAATTCGGGCTGCCTCTAATTGGATTTTTTCTAGTTTTTCAGTTTCATATTGGAAGCATCCGTCCCAAACTTCGGAGGCATACTCTAAAGGCCCGTTTACACGATCAAAGTTTTCTATCAAAAACTTTGTCAAAGTTTTTTGATGGAAAACTTTGTCAAAAAAAATTTGTCAAAGTACCTGTTTACACGATCAAAGTTTTGTTTGACAAAAACCTACAAATACACAGGAAAAACAAACATGGATGATTATGACGAATACCTTGAATTTTTATGCAGCAGGGGTTGGGTATGAATAAAAAACAGGGTTTGTGGTAATGCATGGCGTCCATGTAGACTAGGAAAACTATGCACGAGAGTGAAGACGTAGTCGAATTTAAATGAAAAACCTATGGCAAAAAGTGAGAGTCTTTAAACCAACTTCATTTGAAATAAAAAGGATAGACGAGCACAGCATGATACCTACCACTCTTTTCACGTTTGGACAAGTGTTGAAAGGAGATAGGTACCCACTTATCAGCCCCTCAATTATTCCGTACGGAAGCATGGAGGGGATATGTGAAATTTTTTTTTCTATCTCGTGGCCACGGGAAGCATGGAGGGGACATGTGAATTTTTTTTCTATCTCGTGGCCATGACATACGAAGTCGTGGCAATGAGATAACTATGTCGTTGCCACGAGATACTAACTCGTTCCCACGACATACTAAGTCGTGTACACGAGATAGCTATGTCGTGGCCACGAGATACTATCTCGTTCCCACGACATACTAAGTCGTGGCCACGAGATAGCTATCTCGTTCCCAAGAGATAATATCTCGATCCCACGACTTACTAAGTCGTGGCCACGAGATACTATCTCGTTCCTACGACATACTAAGTAGTGGCCACGAGATAGATATGAGTTTGAGCAAAGCTCTTTGTTGAAGGTTTCTAAGTGTATAAGTATCTCGTGGCCACGACTTAGCATGTCGTAGGAACGAGTTACAATCTCGTGGACACGACTTAGTACGTCGTGGGAACTAGTTAGTATCTCGTGGCCACGACTTAGAATGTCGTGGGAACGAGATAGTATCTCGTGGCCACGAGATAGTATATCGTGGCCACGACTTAGTAAGTCGTGGGAAGGAGATAGTATCTCATGGGAACGAGATAGCTATCTCGTGGCCACGACTTTGTATATCCTGGGAATGAGTTAGTATCTCGTGGCCACGACTTCGTATGTCGTGGGAACGAGTTAGTATCTCGTGGCCAAGACTTAGTATGTTCTGGGAACGAGATAGTTTCTCGTGGCCACGACTTAGTATCTCGTGGCCACGAGTTAGTATGTCGTCGCCACGAGATAGTATCTCATGGGAACGACATGGCTATCTCGTGGCCACGACCTAGTAAGTCGTGGGAACGAGATAGTATCTCGTGGGAACGAGGTAGCTATCTCGTGGCCACGACTTAGTATGTTTTAACACAATGTTTCTTGGCACAAAAGAAAGACTTTGACTTGTTTTGGTAATTGTGGCCCTGCCCGTTTCTAAAAAAAGGGACGAAAAAGGGCCAAATTTGGTGTTTTCATATATTTGGCTGTAGAATATTTATTATTTATCAGATTTTGATGGGGTTTCTTTCAGTGTGCTCGTGAGGAAATTTCCAAGCTGCAGTGTGCAAACGGATTTCACGCTGCGTGTACTGTTTATGAGATAAATGGGGCCCGAAAGGGGTGAATCTAAAAAAATTTAATTTTGTAATTTTTAGTCCGATTTTGATGCAGTTTTTTGCAAAGGATTCCTTATGAAAAATTAACATGGCGCTCAGCCATCGAGATTTTTGATAACTCCTTTCCTTTCCGAGCTATGAGGGGACTAACTGGGCCAAAATTGCATATGTGAAGATAAAAAAAAATCTAGTTTTTTTAATTTTCATCGGATTTTGATGGTATTTTTTCTTTGGATTATTCTTGTTGTAAGCTTTCAGTAGTATGTCAACAAATTTATCATAGTTCTTTCGGTTTCTGAGCTATAAGGGGTCAAAGGGGACAAAATTGCATGATTTTTCAAATTATGTAAAAATTTATTTTTTATCTGGTTTTAGTGGACTTTGTTTCTTTGAATTCCTCTTGAAACAAGCTTTTAGTAGAATGCCATCAGAACTTGAATATCTCTTACCGTTTCCAAGCTATAAGGGGCCAAACAGGGTCAAAATTGCAAATATGCAAATTACTTGAAAATTTTATTTGTCATGGAATTTCAATGGGATTTTTTCATTGAATTCCACCTGAAGTAGGCTTTCAGGTGTTGCATATATCTCATATGGTTCCAGAGCTATTAGGATCAAACAGTTGAATTTTATTTTCCATTGTTTGTGTCCGTTAAGCTCTTTATTGTGTCCATCTAGCTACTGGGTCAAGCCTTTTACTGTGTTCACATTCAATTTAAATTACATTTGTTCAGATTTCAGTGGTCCACATGCTGCGGTCGTATCATGCTGCGCTCGGCGTAGCTCTTTATTACAATTTGCAACTATGGTAAACAACCACGGCGAGTTACTATCTCGCCATACGTAGCGAGTTACTATCTCGCCTTGGCGAGTTAACAAAAAAGGTTATCTCGCCGTGGCGAGTTACTATCTCGCCACGGCGAATTACCAAAAAAGATTATTTCGCCGTGGCTAGAGGCTCACATAGCCGGTTTGGCTTGCCTAGGTTTAACATCAAATATTTATCTTTTATTATTTTATTATTATAATTATTTCGCCCCAGACGTAGTCGGAACGACATATTGTTTTTGTTCCGTTTCTTTGTTATTATGTCACCCCAGACGTAGTCGGGGTGACATGTTGTTATTCTACGTTTCTTCTGATTTTTTCTTCCAATAATTTTGTCCGCGCCGTCATTTTGCGACGTAATCAAATGAAACTTGGCAAGAAGTTAGCTCATCATAAGGAGTTGTGCTCTGCATGAAAAAAAAATTCAAAATGGCTGCCATTTCCAAGATGGCGGCCAAAATACGTCAAAATTTCACTTTGTCGGAATTCAACGAAAATTGATTTTAGGTAGATTTTGGGGCTGCGAATAAGCTGGAATTATCAAATGGGGAGTCTGGGTGACATCGGCTATTGCTCTGCTATTGCAGAGGGCTTAAATTCGATCGACTAGCTATTGAAATACCCAACACTTTCCAGAAACAGATTCACTAAACACATGAATCCAAGAATAAAATATTGTTTCTTCCGAGCAGGTTGGTTCTCTTATCACAAGATTTGATTCAAGCTAAATGACATAAGAAAAATGCGATTTTGAACATTTGTAACATGTACTAGAAGATAAAATAAATCTTTTAGATTTGTACCGGGCAAATGATGTACCTAACGGGCAGCCGCTCGCCATTTTCACTTTCTAAAAACAGAATTTTCTACAGAAAGCAGATTTAAAGCTATACACGGAAACTACTGTAAATCTAGTTACCACCCATATAATGTGATGATATGTCTTTTGTTTTATATATCAGATTAGTTCTACATGTAATGACAGGAAAATCACACAGTCGCATTCTGACGCATGATGAGGAGGATGACCTGCTAGTATGTGAAAGCGAACATACATTATTCTATAATGATGACTTTGAAGCATTTGATATTGTCTAACCCAAGATACGCGCCTTCTGTGGCAGATCCGCTTTCTCTGCTACTCTATATCTATCACAGTAATCATTTTGTACTTGAAGCATCAGCCACATTGGCCACAAATTTTGCTTCTCTACCACCATGCAAAACTGTTCCATGAATTTTCATGATTTCCCCATATAAACAAACGTACTAACAGGACAAAACTCGAGCACACTCGACCATTTCACGATCTTCTCCCGACAAGGTCTAGTTAATCAAACACAAATCGGGCTATGATCTGGCTCAATCTAACTAAGTCTGGTTGGTCGAATGAGAGTCGAGCAATCGTAAATGGATCGAGAATGGTCGAGTGTTAGTCGTGTTAAATCGGGTAAAGGTCGAGTGGACATCGTGAACTAGCTCGATCAATGAATTTTATGACGTTGATCGAGTTAGTCTGATCGGCGGTGTAAACCTAGCATAAATCCTTATTTTTTTAAAAATTTGTCTTATTGAAAAGTCTATATTTCAACTAAACATTTTTATGGAGAGAAGCTCGTTCAAAAGTTGTGATTAAGACAATAAATATAGCAAAGTTATCCAGGCTTCCATTTCGCGCACCTGCCATGTGGTTCGTTTTGATTGGTCAGTTTCCATCAAAGTCCGTCAAAGTCAATTAAAAAATAGGATGGAGTTCTGTTCCATCAAAGTCCGTCAAAGTTCTTTGACAAAGTTTTTGATGCAGGTTTACACGATCAAAAAACTTTGTCAAAGAAAACTTTGACAAAGTTTTTGACGAAAAACTTTGATCGTGTAAACGGGCCTTAACAAGGGGCGTATAAAACTTAAATAAATAGTTGATAAACTCTTTTTTGACAGAACAAATTTTAATTTTCTAAGGGCACTTAATTATTGCAGAGTTTGTAATATTATCGATATGTGTTGAGAAGGTTCCATTCGCCGACAGGGTTAGTCCTAAATGTTTGTGATTTTCTACTTGATCCACAATTACACCATCAAAGAGTATATTAAGGTTAGGGGGATTATTATTCGTTATACAAAGAGCTTTTGTTTTTTTNGGGGTTAAAATCAACAAGCCATAATTTTGACCATTCATTCAATTTAGATAAATCATAGTTTATTTCTCTTTCTATGGTTGCAGCATCTTGACCTGAATAAGCAAGGGACGTATCGTCTGCAAATAAACGGGCTAAATTTGAGAGATTATCAGTTATATCGTTTATATATAAGAGGAAGAATAATGGTCCCAAAATTGACCCCTGTGGTACTCCAGCCTTGATTTCACCCAAATCAGAAGATTCACTATTTACTGAGACAATTTGTTTTCTATTTTTAAGGTAGTTGCCAATCCAGTCAATCAATGTTCCTTCTAACCCATAAGCTTTTAGTTTTTCAATTAGTCCCTTATGCCAAACCCTATCAAAGGCCTTTGATATATCGCAAAATATCAAAACGGAAAAATTCTTATCATCTAAATTTTGGCAAATTTCAAGAAGTTGATAAATCGTTGAATGTCCCTTAAGAAAGCCAGATTGGTATGCATATAACAGATTATTATCAATAGTATAATTATAAATATGTTTATATACACATCTTTCCAGTACTTTCCCAACACAACTTAGTAAAGAAATTGGTCGATAATTAAATGGGTCGGATTTTTCGTCCTTTTTATGACATGCCATGATTCTTGCCATTTTCCAAGGGGTAGAAAAATTATTAGCTTTTTTTTTGGGGGGGGGAGTATTAATAATTGTAAGATATTTTTTAGGGGTAGGCAAATATGTCATATTTTTAGGGTGTTTTGTTTGCATAGAAAATCAAGAAATATACCATATTTTGGGGGGTCACTTTTTTGGGGGGTGATTTGAAAAAGAACTATTTTTGGGGGGATAGTTTGAAAAAAGCACTATTTTGGGGGGTTAATTTTTTTTCTGGTGACCTGCCTAGGTACAGATGGTAATGGAGAGTACCCCCCCCCCTGATTTTTTGGTGTACATTAACTCTTTTGGTTATTGTGACTTTATTAAAAATATATTCGCTTCCATATTTGAAACAAATAAATATAGTATAGTTTTCCTTGACAATTGCCAATACACATATAAATATAATACAAATACCGAGTAATAATGAAGTTACTTTTCGTCTGCATGCCTATTTTGGGTTTGTTTTGCACTACCCTGATTGCACGGTGTACGGGTTCACCGGGGGTGAAAATAAGTTATTAACAAGAATACAAGAACTTTATTTGCCATGTATACAAAATCATGTATGTGACAATATAAAACAATAACACATTACGATTTCTTAATCTTAAATATATTCCATATTTTAATATAATATATCTGCAATTGTAGTTGCTAAACTAATGCTGTACATTTTCAGTTTTTTATCGGTGCATGTTATATAATATACTTTATAGCCTGCTTATCAATTGATTTTATCTTCACGCCACTTATAAATTATCGAAAATAATAGATTTTTAAAATTGAGTATATGTTTATCTCTCTACAGACAATTCTTCAATCATAAGCTAAAAATTTACATTGAGTTCATACAAAAATTTGAATCAAATTAACATATAAAAGTTTTTATACTGCACAGATTTCAAATTGTGTAGTGTTTCGGAAATGAGTGTATTCGCCATATATAACCTTCTTGGATTTACATTCCTTGTAGTTTCAAGTAAGTTCCTTTTTATTATTTCTTCAATAGATATTATATTTAAAATGATCAAATTTATTGAATTATCCCAACCAAGTGGACTTAAACTCCTCACTTGTAACCTTTAGCCCATAATTGGGCATAAAGTTGTTTTAATTTTCAATTCAATTCAAATCATTAGCAACTTTATGTCCATTTATGGGCTAATGGCTACAAAACTAATAAAGTACAATTGAAAATTGAGGTAAGTCTCAAATTCTTTATCACCGCTAAATTGTGGCATGTTTAAGTAGAGGAAATCAACCCAAAATGAGCTAAAGAGATTGCTTCAGATTAGCTATTAAGTCTTTAGTTGTAAATTGACGAAATGGACGTTTGAAGTATAAACTATATGACCACTGTATGGAAACCGCGCCGGTAGTCGGGAGTTTGGATTTCTCCAAGATGGACGTACCGGAGTCAGATCAGTTAAGTCTGTACCATGTTTTTACACTAATAAACAATTTGTGAATTATATTTTCTCACTTAAAAGTCATTAACATATATTTAAGTTAGTTTGTCATACACAGAAATTTTCTCTCAGTGTAATTGATACGGGGTGAAACATGCATGATCTGTGTACATGCATTTAAAAATGCAAATTTTTTGTGTCTATTTTCTTTTGTCTCAACTGAATGAGTCAATTTACGTTAGAAAATGTTAATTTTGATCATTTTATAGCAAATCAATGTTGACAAATTAGGAAAAGGGATGTAAATAGCGTATTTATTTACAACACACGATCCGTCTAAGCGCCGGTTTGGATGTCCAGTTTACGGTTTGGATGTATAACAAGAAACGGTTTGGAAAGTACAATGATTTTTATAAAGTCTTATTTGAAAAGACTTTCTGATCGTTCTTTCCAATTAGGGCATTATCTGAAATATAGCTTTCAGGGGACATGTTTTTGGCTCAAATTAGGGACCATATAAAGTTGTCTCACTTGTCTGCGTGCATGATCCCCTTTAGAAGCACTCAGAGGTAAAAATACACAGCTACATATATATATATATATATATGAACTTGATCAAAATGCAAGATGAGTATATGATGACGTCTTCAAAACAATTACGGTGGTACCAATTAAAGTCTAAGCCTTATCTTACGTGCCCAGTACGACAGCGCATAGTGAGGTGAAAAAAATGGCGCCCTGCAACGCAAATCTAATCAACTGGAAACCAACATAAAAGATACCAAAGATATATATGGCAGTAAAATATGGAAGATTCCCTTTTATATACAAATCTTTTCAAAAACTAGTTTGCGTACAATCAATCTGGGACTAGTCCCAGAACCAATATAGATGTTGTGTTTTCACTCGTCGTGAAAATGTTCATCAAATGGATAAAACCTGGAACACCCAACCGCTGGCTTTTGGTAGTGTCGGTACCAAGTCTGGCCATCAAGTGTTCGTATCACTGTTAACGTTTGTACTTTTGTCTTTCACTTGTGTTTTTCTTGTGCAGTTTCCCTGTTGATTGTGGCCTTGGATTGTAATTTTAGCATAGGTATTTTCAATTATTTGGGGATATTTTCATCACTGGTCTTTTCTTTCATAGCCAGTATAAAAATAAACAATCTCTATTGATGTTAAAGGAAAGTTTAACTTGTTCCTGTGGACGACTTCTTACAATAATTCGGTAAGTAGAGGAGAAAAATCTCATAAAACCTTCACACATTTATGTGCGAGATGGAGAATGCGATTAGTCAAGCTGCTTTTATTTCGTATTTTTATTTCGTTGTTCTTCATGTACGACAGCTATACAAACGTTCTTACTCCGTCTAATTTATATAACATTATGCTACCTCTCAACATATATTGTATATTTTTATGCATTGAGTTTTATTCGTTCGTCTATTATACTATAGGAAAAGGAGAATGAAGAGGCTTGGGTACCTATAAACCGGTTTAAACTACCACCACTGGCTTTCGCTAATGCTGGTACCAAGTCTGGCTGTCCCGAGTTAATATCGTTCTTTACGTTTGTCTTTCGCTTTTATTTGTTTTAGCTCTTCTGGCTTGAGCCAGGGTGATCATTCACCATTACTTTGCGTCCGTACATCTTCCGGTGTAAACTTTTCCTCCAAAACCTCTGACGCAAGTGGTACCAAACTTGGCCACAATAGTCTTTGGGTGGTCCCTTGAGACAAAAGTGTCAAAAGTGTTTTAGATTGATTGATTGATTAGTTAGAGTTTAACGTCCAATGAGCAATATTTCAGCTATATCAGGACGAGAACAAGTTAATCAATTCAAAACAAATTGTAAGTAAAAGAAGAAAGAAATAAAGGTGGAAGGGACAACCGGGGCAACGACTTTTGATTGCCACTGGAAAAGGGGAGAAATGGGTAGGGGCAGGAAATTTAGCCTTCTATACGACACCCAGTGCGTCTGCTCTCTTTAGAGAAATATAGAAGGGGTCTTTATACTGTATGGAGCGTGGCGTTTCTCCACACAGTTTGGCTACAATGGTTCGCGGTCAGGCTTTCCGTATTATGACCTGACTACCCCGCAAAGACAGGGCATTCCCCTATCCACCACCTGGGGACGCGCCCGGCAGCTCTGTAGCCAAAGCCCCTGAAAACCTATTCAGGTGCCGGGCAAAAGTGTTTTAGATCCGTGCTATATCCAAGATGGCTGTCAATGGGAACACAATTTTTCCAATGGACCCTATGGAAAAACATTCAAAGATATTCACATCTGAAACAGCTGATCCAATTGGAACCAAACCGCAGCAATAGTCCTTGGGTTGTTCTATGCAAGAAAGATGTTTTGAGACCCGTACTGTATCAAAGATGGACGCCAGCCGGAAACATATAGTTAAACCTTGGCACCTATGGGAAAAACATTCAAAGACCTTCTCCACTGAAACTGCTGAGCAAATGGACTTTGCCGCAAATAGTTTTTCAGTGGTCCCTGCAAAAAAGATATTTTTCAGGTCCGTCCGTTATCCAAGATGGCTGCCGATGGGAAACATAGTTTTATTATGGACCCTATCGGAAAACACATTCAAAGATCTTTTGCTCCGAAACTGTAGACCCAATTGGATCAAAACCTGATCATAATTGCCTTTAGGTAGTCACCTGCAAAAAAGTGTTATCAGTTTTACACCTTATACAAGATAATGTGCTGCCAGCAGAAAACATAGTTTAGCATTGAACCCTTTAACACTTTCTTTTAAAAAAAAACTGGGAATATTGGAATAGTAGTTACATAACTTTCAATGTCCAGATGAGCGATGCAGACTCTTGAGAACCTCTTGTTTTCTTCTGCAGTTCCCTGGTACATTTTGGTATACGACTGTGTTTTTCAGCCATTGTAGGCGTTTCCTGTTATCCTTTTTATTTCTGTTTTGCATATAATTCACACCAAAACCTAAATTCAATCTTTAATTTACACCAAGAACGTTTAAACAGTACTCGTCCGATATGAAATATTGAGCTTCTACTGACGGACTCGCTGGAGGTAGGATAAAAAGAATCTGGGCATGTAGAGAATCACGTGATTTCAAGGAAGAGGTACAATAATTGAAAAGGACACTTTATAGCAAATGAAAAGAACTGAATTTTAGACTGTGAGAGTTAGAGCCAAGCTTGTTCAAAATGTTTTTTTTCTCAACTCTTTGACAAATGTGACTGATTTTTATCTTGATCCTCCGGTTTTGTACTGCTGTTGTTTCAGAGATCTTCTCATCGCACATCTATGGGCTCAAAGGAACCAAACTGTCATGATAGCCATAGAATCTTTCAGAAATATTTTCCAACAGGTTCACACCTTTATCAAGACAGCAACAAGTGGGAGTCTTAGTTAAACACTGAAATACAAAACCTTTAAATATTTTTCCTCTGAGTCCAGTTGGCCAATTGCTACAAAACTAAGCCACAATAGTCCTTGGGTTGTCTCTTTCTGGAAGGTATGCATCACGCCCAACATGGCTGCAAGCTGGACTGTGGATTCTACTGTAAAAACATTCGGTCAATATTTTGAACAAACCTGAAATTATCGAGAATCAGGTTCTGAGGGATATACTCTCGATGGCTTCTGTTGTGTAAACATACACAGCAAGTGTTTTGTTTTAACTTAACCCGAAAACTAACATTCTTAATTTCATCCAAACCGTAATATACACGAATTTCAAACCGTTACATGTTTTGATTATGACAACAGACATACACGTTCATTCAGTGGGATTAAGTGAAGTTAGAGGAATTTTACATTATCCATAATACAGATACGCGTTTTATCTTTATAATTTATTAAATGAATGGTTTTATTCTGTTTTATATCGTTAGAATGTCATTTTCTTTTAGTTTCAATCACAGACACCACTTTTTTTGGACAACTTGGCTGATAAAAATGCTTCGATAACACAACAAAACACGCCACAACGATCTACTAGTTTGTGTGACTTCACTTTATAAACAGGTTTTATAAAAAAAAAACCATGATGTTTGTCGCACAAAATAGAAACAGTCTCATCGGTTGAACACAATCGTCAGGTAAAGGTCGCCATGTTGGACCAATCCAAACTCCCGGCTACCGGCGCGGTTACCTTACAGTGATGACAAGCGTTCCCCTTTCTTAGCAGCAATATACGTATTGAGTATAATGATTCGTTAATTCGTTACTATTGAGCATATAGTTTACACAATGAAATGATGAACAAAATCCCCGTCCCAAAAACTGCTGAGTACTACAGTTATTGTAGTTCCGCATGAGTACTACATTAATTGGTTCCTAGTGGCAAAGTGTGATCAATCGTATCAAATAACAACACCAATATTGTCAAATTAATCAACCAAACGATATCAAAGGCACCGCCATTGTTCTCATGGCAATACTTTTGTATGATGTTTATTGTTTTGTACTTTGTTTGAATTTTGATTTGTATGTCACATACATATATACATGTCGAAAAGCTCAGCTGTAAATTTAACATGATATTGATATGTAGTATTTAAAAGTGTCCGGTGTAAAAAAAAAACAAAAAAAAAACAAAAAAAAACTATCATTACCTATGATAAAGTCCAAGGACGGAATAAAACGCTGGATTGATTTCATTCTGTCTTATTAGAAGTTTTCAATAGAAATACAACACACCTGGACACAATTTCACAGGGCACTTTTTATGGCTTACAAATTCATCTAGAAAAGCACTGTTACTTAAATTTGCAAAGTCAATGCATCTCGTCTCATCAAAGTTAATAACAAAGTTCAGATTGTAACAAACCAAAGCAGCGCTGAGGAAACAACGGCAGTAGAATACCGAAGGAACAAGGGAAGCAATGACTACAAAAATCGAAGTGCAAAGACATGGCAAAAACGGCAACAGATAAAATCAAAGACAAAACAAGGACGCGAGACCGGTACAATGTACGGAAATAAAAAGACGACATAAAGAACTAAGGCACTCATAGTGTGAACTCCCATGAAAACCGGGAGTGACATAAGGTGTTCCGGAAATAAGCTCGTAAAAAAATCCTGCGGCCTCAACAGTTAATATCTTTACAAGCGATAAATACGTGTTCTCGTAAGTAACGCTAATATTTCAGGTTAATTTGTAAAGCATTCCAATCGCTGAAACCAGCAATGCACTTCTGCTGAAACTAACTATCTTTTGTAAAATCATCAATTGAATTCAACAGTCATTAACAACTGTTTCTGTGCGTGCTGTATTTGATTTGATTGTAAAAAATTGAGTCGAAGAGAAAAGTTTGGAGAAAAGTAGGAAAACCTTTTAGACGAGAAAAACACACGGCTGGGAAACTTCTAAATGTTGTGTAGTATAAAAAACTACAACAAAAGAACTTTTTAAATTCAAATTCTCTTAAATCAATATTTTACAAGAACTATACTAAATTATGCATCAATGTCTACGATCAATAAAAGCAAGACTAGAATGATATGTTGATAATTTTCTTTGAGAATTTTTCATCAATCTTATCATATATTGTTATTATATAGTATATAATAGCATTACTTTAAACTGGGAAAGTATTAATTATCTATTGCCTTTTCATCTTTGTTTTGCTTAGATCATTTTCCAAGCTTTATCATAAATTTCGGAACAGACCAGTTTAACTTCATTTTTGAAAAAAAAAATGCAATCTTCTTGATTGCAAACAAAGAAATATCTAGTACTGTAAAACAGCTGTTAAATGATGTATTTTGGCGTCCGTCTTGGAAATGGCGACTATTTTGAAAATTTTAAATCATTTGAATAACTTCAGATAATTGTCCAACTGTGTGCTATGTTTAAATTCGTTTGATTCAGCCATTCCAAAATTAACTATTGGAAGAAGAAAAATAACTAGATTTGCAATTGCAAGCAATAGTCGATCACGATCACCCCAAACGACCAATTCGATGATTCCCATCTTGTTTGCAGCTTCAAAATATACATGTACCTAGAAATCAATTTTCGGACAAAGCCGTACTAGTAATTAGGCCGACATCTTGGAAACGGCAGGCATTTTGAAAATTTTTGTCGTATAGATTTCTTCCTCTTATTTTACTAAATATTTATGCAAAATATGAATTAATTCCTCAAAGCTGTTCTTGAGATAAAGAATCCCCAATTTTCAACGTAACTTGGCGGCCAAGTTGGAAATGGTGGCCAATTTTAAAACTTCAAACTCACTGTGAATAACTTCAGATGGTGGTCCAACTGTATGCAAAGTTTGATATTGTTCAAAATAATCCTTCGGACAAGAATTTCTGGAAGAAAAAGTATAATAATAATAAACAGATGAAACGTAGAATAACAGCATGTCACCCCGACTACGTGTGGGGTTACATAATAATAATAATAATCAGAAGAAACGTAGAATAACAACATGTCACCCGACTTCGTCTCTGGTGATATTCATATAAATTCGAAGGAAAAAAACGAGATGATCGCGTGTTATGGTGCTTTTAGCTGTTGAGACAGTCATGTTCTTCGTTTCATTAGTCCTTAAAATAGGCTACAACCAGAGTAAAGAGAATGTCACAAATATCATAGTTGAAATTCAAAGGTTGTAATGGTGTGTAATTACGGTAGCAGCATATGTCACGGAATTCAATTTTCAAGCAATTGCTGAGACAGTTCATAACAGACACAATCAATTGTAGTCAATAGGACTGCTCTAAATTAGCAGTGCTGCATGTTAAGAATATAATTTTGTCCATTAAACAAAATCGAACATTTTATGAATCGCACAACATATGTTGTACAAAAGTTAGGACCATACACACTCTGTAAGTGACATTCAGCCTTGAAATTAAAACAAATATGGAAAGTTAAATTCGAGTTCTTTAGAAAATAAAGAAATGAGAAATTAAAATAAAATCCTAAAAGAAAATAAGTCCTGACACTGGTGATATATTTTTACCATAGGTTTAGATAATTTAGCATTGAAAAAGGAAACACGACAAAGTTCATTAATAGAAAATTTTGGACCTCATAAGGCGAATGATGACAACTTCGGACAAGACGGGGGACAAGGCCAGTGTGCGCATACGTCTGTTGAAGAACAGCTGTTTTGGTGGACAGTAGACTTGGGAACCTCATATCAGATTGAACAGGTTGTCATCTACAGTCGTACAGATTGTTGTGGTAAGTTCAACGGTAGACTTGGGAACCTTGTATCAGATTGAACGGGTAATCATCTACAGTCGTAGAGATTGTTGTGTTGTGGTAAGTTCCATGGTAGACTTGGGAACCTCATATCAGATTGAACGGGTTGTCAGCTACAGTCGTACAGATTGTTGTGGTGAGTTCAACGGTAGACTTGGGAACCTCATATCAGTTTGAACGGGTTGTCATCTACAGTTGTATAGATTATTGTGGTATGTTCAACGGTAGACTTGGAAACCTCATATCAGATAAACAGGTTGTAATCCACAGTCGTACAGATTGTTGTGGTGAGTTCAACGGCAGACTTGGGAACCTCATATCAGATTGAACAGGTTGTCATCTACAGTCGTACAGATTGTTGTGGAAAGTTCAACGGTAGACTTGGGAACCTTATATCAGATTGAACGCGTTGTCATCTACATTCGTACAGATTGTTGTGGTAAGTTCCATGGTAGACTTGGGAACCTCATATCAGATTGAACGGGTTGTCAGCTACAGTCGTACAGATTGTTGTGGTGAGTTCAACGGTAGACTTGGGAACCTCATATCAGATTGAACGGGTAATCATCTACAGTCGTACAGATTGTTGTGGAAAGTTCCATGGTAGACTTGGAAACCTCATAATCCTTCATATCAGATTGAATGGGTGCTCATTGACAGTTGTACAGATTGTTGTTGTAAGTTCAACGGTAGACTTGGGAACCTCATATCAGATTGAACGGGCAGTCATTGACATGTGTACAGATTGTTGTGGTAAGTTCAACGGTAGACTTGGGAACCTCATATCCCTCATATCAGATTGAACGGGAAGTCATCTACAGTCGTACAGATTGTTATGGTAATTTCAACGGTAGATTGTTATGGTAATTTCAACGGTAGACACAAATACTTCACGTAGAAACCAACCAGTTATGTAAACGCTTCTGTTCAGATGAGATTCGGGGCACGGATATTGGTTGCAATGCGCAGAATATGCTAGATTTATTGTAAGTAACATGTAATACATTCAAATTTTTCATTGTAAATACTCTGTAAATATATAATTACATCCTTGGTAAACATTTGTATATCTGTAGAAGGTTAGTGTGTTCATATCGCATAAAAATTGACGGACAATACATGTATGGTTAACATAAAATTAGTACAGATATTGTTGACATCAAAAATAGTATTGCGTATTTATTGTAACAAGCTAGCGATCAATAAATTTATTCATGCCACCTATATCCGTGCCCCGAATTTCAAATGTACAGAGGTGTAAACATTACATAATTGGTTGATATCCACGTAGAGTATGTTGTGCCAGATATGGGCCATTCGGTGGATTCATTCATTGTGCTTATTATCCGAATCATTTCATCATAAAACTAGATAAGCATACCCACAGCGAGCCTTATTAATATCATAGTATCCGCGCGTGTGACGTAGCAAGCATTCCGTGACGTAGCAAGCATTCCGTGATGGAAACTCGACTACAAACCACCCATAAACATACATTATTTGTATTATAATCTAACATTTAATGATGAAGGCAGATCTGTTGTACTATTGCTTTTTCTTTACAATGCACCAGGAAACAATGTGCTTGCAGGAATAAAGTATCACTAACTGTATTTTATTCAACACATGGTCTCATGTTCATTTACTCCATATCCTTTCGTAAAATTTGTCTTTTATTGCAGTGTGGAGTTGATAAAACAATTCCCCGTGGTAGAGATGTATGCTCTTTATTTTTCTTAGATATGGTGTACTTGTACATGAGATAATATCTCATGTGTACACTTTGTTCAATTACTATTATCTAAAACCTAAGGATTAACTCCCTCCATCGTAGTTTTGTCCTTATCTATATTTGATATCAATGATTATTCGGATTTCGTTTGGTTTTATGCATTTTTTAACATTTTTTGAAATTATGGATTTCCTTTGTTTGGGTTCTAGTGCTGCTGATGAGGAACTATTTTCCGAAATGGCCATACAGCTCATTAAAATTATTGCAGATCGAGTTAACATATGTGTTATGGTCTAATGTACATTTACTCCATATCCTTTCGTAAAAAATAATCAATCACAGGAATCCAGGGGATATTGACGACATAACAAGAAGTTTTGTACTTCATCTTTTAAACATTCTTCACATGTTATACACTATGATTTGACATGATTTTACTTAGAAAGTTATTTTTCATTTCATAAATGCATATATCAAAGATTTATTACATAGATAGTGGTGATTAATCGAGTTTTCTCAGTTAAATAAATGCCATATTGTCACCGGTAAAAATAAAGGATTTCTAGTCAACGGATGACGTATGAAGCGACGTCACATTAGCTCTTCAATGTCGTCGTCAAGTAAACAACTGGCGTATAAAAATGAAAAAAAAATCCACATCTAAAATCTCGGTTTTTGAGTAGAAATCTATATAATAAAAAGCATAACTAATCGACCATCATGAATATCAATAAAAATGTCACTCGTATCGATCAACGCAGTGGATTTAACTCGTTGCGGAACAAAGTCCTTCTGCGTTGTTCGGCACTCGTGGCGGTCAATAAGTTATACCATAATTATGTTTAACTTAATTTTGCAAATTCATATATAGACAGGTTTGAAATGGAAAACGACCTCAAACGTTTTATTTTCATACTTTGAGGAAAACCTCAGCAGAAATAGATTTCATGGCATCATAAATGACACTACAAAATGTTATTTTCAATTGAAATTACATTGATTTAATGACAAGTAAATAAATACTTACGTTTTTAATGGATAGAAAATACACAAGCATTCAGTACTAATTAATAGCTAAATACCAAAGTTACTGTGAATTTACTTTCTACTAACAAACCCTTAATGCAGCAGATATTCAAAATATGTAATAACTAATGTAATGTCTGTTACATTTGTTCGTTGATTAACGGTGTTGCTAAATAGTTCAGACATAAAATAATTAAATACCCATTTAATGTACTAGTTTTAAGCTCACCTGGCTATGCCATGGTGAGCTTTTGCCATTATTGGCGTCCGTCGTCCGTCGTCCATCCGTCGTCCGTCCGTCGTTAGCTCACTTTCAAAAATCTTCTTCTCTGAAACCACTGAGTCAAATGGAACCAAACTTTTACAGAATCATCACTAGGGTAGCTAGTTTCAAATTTATTATTTTGTATGTCTTAGGTCAAACAACATGGCTGTCGTTACTAAAAATAGAACATAGGGGTAAATTACAGTTTTTGGCAAATAACTCAAAAACCGTTACAGATATCAAAAATCTGACATGGGATAAAAATGATCAGCATGAGAATTAC
>MJUU01036937.1:59019-75972 GCA_002080025.1 Modiolus philippinarum | reverse complement strand
TTTTATTAAAAAAACTATAACAGATAGAGGTTAAGTTTTAATTGCAAAAATGTTCAGCATGTTAAGATCTACCAACATGGATATTTTGAAGAAAATCCAAGAACCTATATATGAGTTGTGGTCCTTTATTAGTCAAATTTTTCGTGATTTTTTACTTTTTGTCCTATATTTCAAAAACGCTTTGAGATAGAGGTCAAGTTTAACCCTTATACTGCCACCAGGCCGATTTGGTCGATTTTCACGACCTTTCACTGCCAGCGGCCCGATTAGGCCGATTTGTGTTACCTTTCACTGCCAACGGGCCGATTGGGCCGATTTTTTTATCAATTAACTGCCAGCGGGCTGATCTGGGCCGATGACAACATAATTCATAGCAATATATCTAAAACAGACATATTCTGAAAAGTAAACTATAACTTGTTTCTCAAAACTTTTTTGAAACGTTCATGGTGACGTCAGGTCTTTTATGACGTCATGTTTCATGACGTAAAAATGAAATATTTAGATTCCATATACGGTAGCTCAGAGGGTGCGAGCTTTTGCAAGAGAGCTAAACTTTCAAAGAAATCGGGGCTTTTGGAAGAATCAAGAAGGGGAAAATCAAATTGGAAGTCGGACGTGAAGATTGTTCATGTAAATCTGAAATACTTCCGCTTTTTAAAGGCTTTATGTACCAATATATCCATGGGTCTACTAGGAATTTTTTCGACTATTTTCCTGTTATTCCCTTACATGTATTTTTTTATTTTTATTTTGAATTCTATATATGTGTTTGGAGAATACTTGAACGAAATACACCACGTCCGATTTTATGCTTGACATATCAAAACTTTTGTCACACTGCAAAAGCCCCAAAAATGATATTTCTATCATACAATTCATTTTTTATACAATCCATAAACAATCCAAAAAAAAAAAAGAAAAACACAATGCTGATTGGATTCAAATAATTATAAATCGGAATGCACTTCTATCTAAACTGGTACCATGACTCTTGAACTTACTATGAGGTGAGCAAAGCGCATTGTTGAAGGCCTCATGGTGACTTCAAGATGAAGAACAACAATAAAAGCGTTGTTCCTTTGCTTGTTTTTTACCATATATTTGTAGAGACTTTGTCTCATGTGTATTTACTCCATATCCTTTCATTCACCATTTAGTATCTGTCATTTTTTTGTATTTTATATTTTAATAAAAAGTTCCAAGTGATCGTGACAATTTTCTTCCAACAGTTACCCCCGGACTTAGTTACGCGGAGTATTTTGAGATTGCAATTGCAGTTATATATAAATGTACATTGTATATTTTCTTCAATATGATGGTATTGTTTCAAACTTGATTATCATGGTGTTGTATTCAGTTTATATAGGTTTATTATGGCGTTGTTTCTATTTTCAATTCATCTTTGTTGTCGTGGTGCATTTTAATTTTTTTTCCTTAACCAATATGTCCATTAAATTTATTTCGCGGCGTTGTTTTATTATTACGGCGTTATTATCATTTTTATAAAAAAGTGTCTTTTTTCCCGTAGTTTTCATCAATGTAATATTCAATTTACATGGTGTTCTTTCTAAATCTCACTTTCATGTACTTTTGATGTCTAAATTTCTTCTGCCTTGAGTTTTGGATTATGCATTGGAAGACATGCGTTTAACCTACTTATTCCGTGACCTCATGGTGTGTAAAAGCGACATTTATCCAAGAGGGTATGGGTTGATAACCCCATTTCGACAACTTATGTCTCTTCAGTGCAGATAAAATCTAAACGTTTTAAAGACCATAAAATCAAATATGTTATAAAACTGATAGAGAACAAATACCCAATATGATCTAAATGAAAATATGATATAAAAAACCATAAAATCAAATATGTTATAAAACTGATAGAGAACAAATACCAAATATGATCTAAATGAAAATATGATATAAAATTTATATCATATTTTCATTTAGATCATATTGGATATTTGTTCTCTATCAGTTTTATAACATATTTGATTTTATGGTAAATGATTTCATCTAATCAATGGTTCTGACGATCTAGTGAAAGAACAATGTTGAACAAGAGTAGTTTCCCAGTGAAAAGAAAATAGAAAGAAACAGGACCATTTACATATTAAAATGATGAATGAAAAAAATTCCGGATTCTTTATTTCAACCACATTCAACCACATTCGGTGTTGAAATGGCACCAGGCATATTCAAAAGTTTTTTGTATTTTACAATCTTCATACAGTAAAGTAGCCCCCCCTTTTTGTGTTATCTTTAGATCAGACTATCGGGTCTCATCCAGATTTTCTGTCATTAAAATTAGCAAATCTGGAATGTCCCCTACATAATTTGTAAAAATCCCGATCCTTGTAAATTTTTTGAAAATTTGTATGTTTTGAACGTTCAGAATGAAGGAATATGGTGTGTACATGAACTCCTCTTATCATTTGTTCCATTCTGATTCACGTATGGTCAAGTTTAATGAAGTTTGTGATTTTATCAATTCAAAAATCCCATTTTTGACAGTCCCGTGAAATGTCTCCATTAATACGTATTTTCTTTTTCGAACGTATTATTTTCATATGGAATTCCCGGACTTAATATAAGCCTCCGATTCCCGAAAATCCCGAAAATGGTCTTTCCACCTCTTTTTTATACCCCTCAGATATTTTGCTCTCCAAACTGAGCACCAGACCATTTTTTTTTAAGAAAAAAAGGCATATTTTCCTGACAAACAGGCTCGGTGGTTTCTTACTTTTTCCTTGCGGAAAGCAAGAAGGTGTCTTGAATGTGCCAATAAATTAGACAACTGTGCAAGGGGTCGCTCTGAAAAAACTAGCAATGATCGACTGAAAAAAAATTGCCGAAGAGGAAGTAGTGACATTTAAATAAAAAAAAATGTTTTTTTATATGTTGAAATTTCGTTTATACTTTTAACAAAGAAATTTCGTTTATACACAAATGTACCTCGCCAAGACCAACAGGTAGGAATTGTTCCAAATTATTAATTGCCATTCGAAATTATAATTGAGAATGATACAATTTCCATTATGCAAGGAACTATGAACATGGGTCAGATGTTGGAATGTGACAAAGTGGACAGATTAATTACACTTTGTACGTAGTTTTAAACAACAAACAAACAAAAACGTACAGTGACGCCGTGTAATGGCGGTCACTGACGATATATTTAATCAGTCACCCGATATGGAATATACACTGTCGGCACGTGACCTCTTTTGACCAATCGACGTCTTAGGAATTTACTAGAGGCAGGATATAAAGTTATACTTTAGACTCCAATTTCCTGACCCGCATAATTGGATTTTTTGTTGTACCTTACGGCTTTTCAATATTCTAACTTTTATAAAAAATAAATATATGCTTTGTAGTGGTCAGAAAAAAACGCATTAATGAAATAAAAAAATGGCAAAACTTACAACTTTTTAGGTAAAATTGACAAAAATACCAAAATTAAAAAAAGCATATATTAATGCACCAAAACATCGTAACGAATGGCCCATTATAATTTTCTCTTTCAAATTTTGTACAAAATAGATTTTTTTAGAATTGAATATATCACATTTTATTTTGAATGAAGAATTACTCAGAAAAATTTCAAGAATTTAAAATAAATCTTTTCCCGTGACTTGTTCATTTTTTTCCAATTGGATATATTTTGTGAAGTGAATACAGAAAAATTACAAAAACGGTGTTTTTCGGGGGTGCTATATGATTACAAGTACGCTACGTCCTAACTGCAAATTGGCGTACGTCTTTGCGTTTGCAATATTTGGCAACGTCACAAACGTAACGTCTTTTCCGTCTGCTTTAAAATTTTGGCAGTGAAAAGGTTAAATTGCAAAAATGTTCAGCATGTTAAGGACTATATTTTATTGAACACATTCAAGTTTTCCGACCGCTTCCAAGATGGCCGCCAGCGGGGAACTTAGTTTACCATTTCACCAAATGGGAAAATTCATACAAAGAACTTCTTCTTGAGAACCACTGAATGGATTTGAACCAAACTGGGCATGAATGTTGCTTATGAGGTGCTTACCAAGTGTTGTTACTTTAGTGCTGATGTGTCATTCGACATGCCGCCAGCAATGATCTTAATTTTAACATTGGACCCTATTGGAAAATGCATACAAAGAACTTCTAGTTTAGAACCACTTAATGGATTTGAACCAAATTTGGCATGAATGATGTTTATGAGGTGCTGACCAAGTTTTATTACTTTTGTGCCTACATTTATTTGGATTTGTACATCGGACATTCCTTGCCCAAAATGAATTGTTACTTGTCCAAGCGGTGCAGAATTTAATCTTATTTGAATTTTTCACTTGTTCTGGTGGCAAGTATTTCTAAATTTCACTTGTCCGATTCCAATTTGGACTGGTAGGGACAAGTTGGACAAGCCTTAATGTAGATCCCTGCTTACATGACCGACAGCATTGGACCCTATGGGAAATGCACACAAAGATCTTCTAGAGAACTGCTGAATGGATTTAAATCAAACATGACATGAATGATGCCTGTCGGTGCTGTCCAAGTGTCACCAGCTGTGAACTTAATTTAGCAAAAAATCTTCTTCTAGAGAACTGCTAAATAGATTTAATCCAAACTTTGCTAATGAGAAGCTGACCAAGTGTTGTTATTTCACTTCTGATCCATCATCCAACATGACTTCCAGCAATGAATTGGACCCTAAGGGGAAATGCATACAAAGATATCATGGAAAACCATTGAATGGATTAAATGTAAACAATGCATAAATGAAACTTGTGAGATTTTGACCAAGCTTGTTACTTTGGTGCTGATCTGTCTTCCGACATGGCCACCAGTAGCAAAACTTAGTTTAACATTGGACCCAGTGGGAAATGCATAAAAAGATCTTCTCCTTTGAAACTGCTTGAACAATTTCAGTAGACTTTTGATATGATAGTCCTTATGTGACCCTCTTGAAAGTTTATGTTTAATAGCTGCCAGCAGGGAACGTAGATTAACATTGGCCCCTTAAGTTTGGAAACTATATTCAAAAATCTTCTCTGAAACTGCTTTAACAATTTTAATTAAATTTTATAAAAAGTTTCTGATTTTTATGTACATACACCACCAAAGATAGACTATCAATTGGGAATTATGGTGCTGCAGGACCCAGGTGAGCGATATAGGCTCTTGAGAGCCTCTTGTTTAATTATATAAAAAAGTGGTTCCATCCTTATTTTTTGAATAAGCAATGTGTCTCGTCTGTTGTTAGTCCCCTTTTCCTTCGATTCTTGAATATTTAATAAATGTGCTGCTTTACTCGTGGTGGGCCTTATGTCTATTTATTGCAAGTATATTGACATTTCATTGGGAATCCGATATAAACCTGCATTTTCTTTTATTGTAGGAATATATCTAGTATGTCTTATACATGTTTATGGATGAACAGTATGCGTTGTAGTAACCGCTAATGATGCAAAGCTACCTAATGATATCAATATCATTAAGCGTTGTTAAGCGTTGCGGGTACAACGCTAAATGATATACAATTATGGCCTTTTGCAGAGGTGAATACGCTTTTTAGCTCACCTGGCCAAAGGCCATGTGAGCTTTTGCCATCACTCGGCGTCCGTCGTCCGTCCGTCCGTCCGTTAACTTTTTTTCAAAGATCTTCTCTAAAACTGCTGGGCCAATACTAACCAAACTTTGCCCGAATCATCACCAGGGTATGTTCTTTTGAGTTTGTGATTTTTATGTCCGTAGACTAAACAACATGGCCGCTGTTACTAAAAATAGAACATATGGGTAAATTGCCGTTTTTTGCAAATTACTCGAAAACCGTTTCAGATATCAAAAATCGGACGAAGTAAAAATGATCAGCATGATGAGATCTACCTGCCCTGCAATTTTGAAGAATATCCGATAGCCCATCTTGGAGTTATTGCCCTTTTCCGTAAAATTTTCGTTTTTTGTTACTTTTAGTCTTATATATTGAAAATGGTAGAAGAAAGAAGTAAAGTTTAAATTACAAAAATGGTCAGCATAGTAAGATCTACATTTCCTGCAAGTTTGAAGAAAATCTGACGACCCACATAGGAGTTATGGCCCCTTTTTCTTTGAATTTTCACGATTTTTTTACATTTTTACTTTTATTTCAAAAACTGTTTGAGATGGAGGTTAAATGTGAATTACAAAAGTGTTGAGCTTTTCGAGGACAACAATTTCTACATATGTCCAGCAGATTAGCATCTCATCCAAGATGGCCGCCACTAGGGGACATAGTTTAACATATAACCCTATGGGAAATGCATTCAAAGATCTTCTTCTCTGAAATCACTAAGCCAATGTGGACCAAATTTTGTCACAATAGTCCCCAGGTGGTCCCCTTTAAATTTTGTGATTTTTGTGGTTGTACCTCATCCAAGATGGCCGCCAGCAGGGAACATAGTTTAACATAGGGACCCTATGGGAAATACATTCAAAGGTATTTTCTCCTGAAACCACTGCAAGCCAATAGGAACCAAACTTGGATACAATTTTCTTGGTTGGTCACCTTTAAAGTTTGTGATTTTTATGTTCGTACCTCATCATCGTCAGCAGAGGACATAGTCTATTGGAAATATATTCAAAGATCTTCTTCTCTGTAACTACTGAGCCAATTGGAACCAAACTTGATAACAATAGTCCTTAGGTGGTCCCCTTGAAAGTTTGTGATTTTTATGTTCATACATCATTGAAGGTGGCTGCCAGCAGAGAACACGGTTTAACATAGAAACCCTATGGGAAATGCATTCAAAGATTTTCTCCTCTGAAACTACCAAGCCAAATTCAACCCAACTTGGTAACAATAGTTCTTGGCTTGTTCCCTTCAAAGTTTGTGATTTTGACGTTTGTAACTCATCCAAGATTGAAAATTTAACATCTGGTGAACTGATATATAGTATGAATGGGTGGTCTCTTCGTGACAATGAATAAAACCAGTCACCAGGTGAGCGATACAAGCTCTTGTGAGCCTCTAGTTTTACAGAATTTTCAAATTTTTCATATTTTTCGTCTTTTATTTCCAAAACTATAGAAGATTAAGGTTAAGTGTAAATTGATAAAATGTTTGCCATGCTGTGCTGACTTCAAAAGTGGTGTCGAAAATCGTTCTTTGACCGCCATTTTCAAAATGGCCTCCAAAAAAAGGCGGGAAAATTCATCATTGTTCAATTTCAATAAAATTTGGTTTCCAAATAGATATTGATATTGCGACTTCAAAACCAGTGTTGAAATTGTTTTTTTAACGCCATTTTCAAAATGGCCACCAAGAAAGGCGGGAAAAAATCAACGTTGTCTGATTTCAATGAAATTTGGTTTCCAAATAGGTATTGATGTCACAACTTCAAAACCGATGTTAAAAATTGTTCGTCGAATGGCATTTTCAAAATGGCCACCAAAAAAGGCGGGAAAATTCAACATTTTTCGATTTCAATGAAATTTGGTTTCCAAATAGATATTGATGTTGTGACTTCAAATCTGAAAATTGTCATGCCCGCCATTTACAAAATGATGTTTGGACTTCAAAACTGGTGTCGAAAGTGATCCTTAGCAAGAATGTTTTTTGTCAAAAAAAAGCCAAACAAAGAAATATGGTAAAACATGATCAGACTTTTAAATACAGTTCAAGATATTGTTGGTGTTCCAGCTACCAAAGTTTGAGAGACTGAAGTTTAACTGTATAACTTACAATGTAAGCTTGATTGTCGTATTGTGCTTCATAGTTTTCTTCACAATATAAGAAATATGTTTAAAAACAATATTAAAAAGGGGAACCCCTGCCAAATTTTTTTTATGGAAACGGGGACTTGGATTGTTTTGATTTCAGCAATATGCATTATCTGAATTATAAGGGGAACCCCTGACCAATTTTTTTTTTTTGAATGATGGTCTGAAATGGGTTGTAATGGATAGTGGGGCTTTAAATTACCGTGGAAACTGCTGAATCTGCTTGTCCAATTGGAACCATACTTGGTGACAACTGTTCATAGTCGGTACCTATCTAAGAATGTGTCTGGTAAGTCTGCATGTATTCCAAGGTGGCCGCCAGCGGGGGGGGATAGTTAAACATTGGACCCTATGGGAAAAACAAATTCAAAGAAATTCTTCTCTGAAACTACTTGGTCAGTTGGAATCAAACTTGGTCGCAATAGGCCTTTAATGGTCTTCTTAAAAAATTATGTCTGACAAGTCTGCACCTCATCCAAGATGGCCGCCAGCGGGGACCATTGTTTAACATTGGACCCTATGGGAAAAACACGTTCAAAGATTTTCTCCTTCGAAACTTCAAGAGAATGAGTAATTTAGGCTGCAGTTTATGCCAGTCATGGGCCAGGTGATCTATACAGGCTCTTGAGAGCCTCTAGTTTATTGACCTGCAAACCAATATTCACCGAGACCATCGGTCGGGGGTGAATATCTATGTTTCAAGGTCAATAAAAAAGCGTATTCACCGATACAAAAGACCATGATTGTTTTATTATATAGTTCTATGCATTATGAAGTCAACGAGTGAATATTACTCCAGCAGGTGAATACGTTTATTTATTCACCTCTTATGATTTAGTTGCAAATAGAGTGTAAAACCAAAACAACTATATAATGTAATTGGTATCATAAATGACCCCCCCCACCCCTTATCGCATGCTAATGATACAAAACAGCTAATGATACAATTTATTGCATTTAGCGTCGACGCATCATCGCTAAATGATACAACAAAAATCTGATGAAAAACCGGAAAAAAGTGCAACTGCAGCTGCTAACGACATAATTTTTTTTATATCGTTCAGCGTTGAATGGCGACCACTAATGATTTAAAGTTACACATTAAATTATGTGTACAAAGGAGCGTTCAGATACAGATGCAAATAAGATTATTTTGGTATTTGGATTATCAAATGGCGACCGTTGCAACTAGGCGAGAAAATCCAAAATGCAGGAAGGTTGTCTAGAAAGTATGGAACTCATCTATTGTCTATTAATTTCGAAAATGGCGATCGTTGTCATAGAAACAAAAAACTGGAGGCTCACAAGAGCCTGTATAGCTCACCTGAGGTTTGGCTTTCATAGACAGTTCAAATAACCTCAATGTTAATTTCTCATAGGGCTGTATGCTAACCTCTATGGCTATCTTAGATAATCTACCAATATAAAAATCACGAACTTTGAAGGGGACCACTGAAGGACTCAAATGGGTGTAAATTGTTCAAGTTGGTTAAGAGGATAAGACCTGTTAATGTATTATGTCCTATGCTAAAATATGTTCCCCGCCGACAGGCATTTTGAATCTGATATGGAATTACTGTACACCTTTTTTAGCGACGGCCAATAAAGGACAATTGTGATCAAGTTTGGTGTTAATATCTCTCTACATATATAAATTAAAATTGACAGGTAGTGTATTGGATAACGTTGTAAATATAGAATGGTTTGTACACCCCAACATTACAGTGTTTGCCTTAATTACAAGGTCAACTCACTATTATGAAGATATAAGCATTATCAACAAGACAGTATGATAGTTAAAGGGATACAATCAGAGTGTAGGCAAGTCTAAATGAAGGAATGTTTACCGAAAATGTATAGACACAGACAGGAAAACACTTTCATTACTAATACAAGCAACTTTATCACTAGCAATTTGTAATACAATGATGATAATAATGATAATAATAACTAGTATGTCAATTGTTCGAAGAACAATTGATAGGCCTTTTCCTGTATCTAATTATTGATTCATAGATAATACCAATATTCTAAGGTGAATATGTACATTTATTGATTCTTTAACATGAAATACGATTTTTGGCTGTGACCTTGAACTTTGACCTTGACCTTATTTTGAAGGTCATGTCTTGCTGAACATTTTTTGTATTGAATATATGTTTGTATCTTCAATGGTATTTGAGCTATAGACAAAAACCCAAATTCGGACATCAAAAATCGGTTTTCGGTCCATAGACCCAAAACGGTTGGTCCAATCATTTCGGACGAAATGTAACAAATGTAGATCTCAACAAGACGCACATTTTCTCCATTACATTTAATCAGCTATCTATCCGAGTTAATCCAATAACAAAGTCTGAGGTCAAAGTTCAAAGTGACCAATGACCTTCGACCTTGGTATTTTTTAGATGTAACACATATCACCTAAGATGAATGGAAAAGGTTGCAGGTTCGTATCTGTAACCGTTTTCGAGAAAAACGTACTTAAAGATGTGACGAAATTTTGCGGGGGCATAACTCATGAACGGTCCACCGTAGAGTTTCGGCCCAAATGTAACGAAGGTCCGTCATGACCTAACAAACATTTTTGCCATACATTTCTTCAGCTATCTCCTATGGTTTCTGAGTTTATCCCATAACAGTGTTTTTCGGACTTTGGGCGAAAATTCGTGAACGGAAAAAGATTTTCGACCGTTCCCTATTTCTTATCAACTAGACATGGTCCCGACTTTTGTCCCAAAATATGAAAAGGATATGGCCAACCATTTTTTCTGAAAATGAGGCAGAAAAGAAGAAGAAGAAGAATAATCAAACGAAATACAGAAAGGTCTTTCCCTTGGAAAGGGGAAAGACCTTAATAATTAAGCACGCACTGTCCATTTGTATTGTGCACAACCCAAACATGCTAAATTCCATTTCAAGCACACCTGTACTACACCCATACATACATGTATACCTATTCCTATCATGTGTCCTTCGTATCACAATTAGAAACCAAACTTTCCCGAGTCTATAATGAAAGTTTGTACGACTATGAAAATATGTTCATTTTCCTCATCGCTTAATAAATTATTTCCAAATAAAAGTGTCTTAGTATCTTGTGTTTGAAGCGTACCAATTCTAGCGCGGATATTTGCATAGTTATTACAGTCTAGAAGAAAGTGTTTTGAGTTTTCTATCTGGCCACAAACACAAGTCTTAAGGTTTATTATATTTTTAGTAATCAAATGTTCGTTTGTTATTTATTTAAGACCACTGCAGTCAGTTAAGCCGGAGTTTAGCATGAAGGACTTGTCCTTTTCTGGAACCCGAGTTAAAATATTTTGGAACGAATCAGGTAATGTTTCATTGAAATATTCTTATTTCTACTGGAAAGTTCCATACTACAATAACTGACGGTTAAAATGAGTTCTAATAATATGAAATTCTACAACTGATGTTTCGTATATTGTATGGCCCGGGGGGGGGGGGGGGGGGCTACTTGCTATTACTTAGGTGGTATGAGTGGACTTTTGTGATCATGTATGGTTATAAATGTCGGAGATCTGCGAATGTTATTTCCCAATGGGTCCAATGTTGAACATGTTCCCAGATAGTGGCCAGCTTGGATCTGATGTGGATTAGCCGGACCTAAAAAAGAGGTTCAGAAGAGATGCTTGTTTTCCCGCAGGGTCCAATGTTAAACTAAGTTCCCCGCTGACAGCCATCTTGGATGATATTTTGGCATGTCAGACAACTTTCATCTTGAAGGTAAATATAGTCCTTGACATGCTGAACATTTTTGCATTTAAAACTTAGGCTCTATTTAAAACCATTTTTGAAATATAAAAATAAAAAATCTTAATATTTTGAAAATTTTTCGGAAAAAGGGCACTAACTCAAAACCAGTCGTTAATTTTTTTCATATTTACATGCTAGATAGATCTAGGCATGCTGATCGTTGTTTTTATATAGTCAATTTTTTGACATTTTGAGTTATTTGCCAAAAGTGGCAATTAACCCTTTATGTTCTATTTCTGGTAACGACAACCATGATGTTATGTTCTCGGACTAATCGAAACCAATTCTGAATAAAGATACCCTGGTTATTTTTCGGGCCGAGTTGGGGTAAAATTGGATCAGTTGTTTCAGAGGAGAAGATTTTTGAAAAAAAACTTACGACTGATGGACGGACAACTGTTGACGGAAAAAAGTCAAGAACTGGAAAATCGTCTCACATAAGATTTCTAGATATAGCGTGGATACTAATATGAGGTTGTTTGTGAGTCTTATATGTTCTTTCTTAACACAGTTAACACTTTTCTAGATTATTTTTCGTCTTCCGTAAGTTGTTTACTCAAACTATGGCCAATTTTAGTAAAAAGTTCAGAGGTACAAAAAAGTAACTAGAGGCTCTCAAGAGCCTGTATAGCTCACCTGGTCCATGACTGGCATAAACTACAGCCCAAATAACCCATTGTTAAAGTGTATCATTTTCTACAAGCTTCAAAGGAGAAAATCTTCGAATGTGTTTTCCCCATAGGGTTCAATGTTAAACAACAGTCCCCGATGGTGGCCATCTTGGATGAGGTGCAGACTTGTCAGACACAATTCTTTAAGAAGACCATTAAAGGCCTATTGTGACCAAGTTGTGATTCCAACTGACAAAGTGGTTTCAGAGAAGAATATCTTTGGATGTGTTTTTCCCATAGGGTCCAATGTTAAATTATGTCCCCCGCTGGCGGCCACCTTGGAATACATGTGGACTTACCAGAAACATTCTTCGATAGGTACCGACAATGGACAGTTGTCACCAGGTATAATTCCAATTGGGCAAATAAATTCAGCAGTTTCCATGGTAATTTAAAGCCCCACTATCCATTAAAACCCATTTCAGACCATCATACAAAAAACATTTGGGCAGGGGTTCCCTTGTAATTCAGATAATACATATTGCTGAAATCAAAAAATTCAAAGTCCCCCTTTCCATTTTGGCAGGGGTTCCCCTTTATAATCTAGTTGAAACATATTTCTCATATTCTGAAGAAACACATCCCTACATCAATATCTATTTGGAAACCAAATTTCATTGAAATTGGACAATGTTCAATTTTCCCGCCTTTTTTGGCGGCCATTTTGAAAATGGCTTTCAACGACCAAATTTCATTGAAATCAGACAATGTTGAATTTTCCCGCCTTTTTGGTGGCCATTTTGAAAATGGCATTCAACAAACAATTTTTAATATCGGTTTTGAAGTTGCAACATCAATATCTATTTGGAAACCAAATTTCATTGAAATGTAACAATGTTGAATTTTCCCGCCTTTTTTGGCAGCCATTTTGAAAATGTCGGTGATTGAACGATTTTCAATACCACTTTTGAAGTCACCACAGCATGGCAAACATTTTATCAATTTACACTTAACCTTCATCTTCTTTAGTTTTGGAAATAAATGACAAAAAATATGAAAATTTTAAAAATTCTGTGAAAAAAGGGCAGTAACTCCTACAAGGATTTTTGGATTTTCTCCAAAATTTAAGGATGGGTAGATCTTGATATGCTAAACATTTTTGCAATTTAAAGTAGACCTCTATCTGCTATAGTTTCTTTGAGAATCAATTAAAAAACATTAAAATTTTGAAAAATTTCCGGAAAAAGGGCAATAACTCCAAAATTGGTAATCAGATTTTCTTCAAAATTGCAGGGCAGGTAGATCTTACCATGCTGATCACTATGGCCCCATGTCAGATTTTTGATATCTGTAACGGTTTTCGAGTTATTTGCCAAAAACAGCAATTTACCCCTATGTGCTATTTTTAGTAACGGCAGCCATGTTGTTTGGTCCTCAGACTAATCGAACACAATTTTGAATCTAGATACCCTGGTAATGATTCAGACCAAGTTTGATTAAAATTGGCAGAGTGGTTTCAGAGGAGAAGATTTTTGAAAAAGTTTACGACGGACGGACGGACGACGGACGGACGACGGACGGACGCCGACGGACGCCAAGTGATGGCAATAGCTCACATGGCCTTTTAGGCCAGGTGAGCTAAAAAGGGTTGTTGAGGTAGTCTTTCTAAATTTGAAGTTTTCAACAAAGATCTTCTGACACGAAATAAATACTTCAATTAGGGGGCAATGCCCCTGAAGATTTTGCTAACAAGAATTGTTAAAAGATAACAAACCTCGTAAGGGATTATCGAGACGTTACGCACAATATTCGGTAAAATCTGGTAACGTCGTGTAACGTCAAATAACGCTTGATTATAACAAGGTCTGGATAAACACTCAAACAGATTTTCTAAGGCACGAATTTCTATTATTCCTATATTTTTAAGATAGGTGTTTCGGTTCCATTCTAAAATTCATGATTTTTATGTCTCCTCGTTGTACTAATGCAGTTTTGTCCTTAGCTATATTTGATATTACTGATTATTCGGATTTCGTTTGGTTTTATGCATTTTAACATTTTTTGAAATTACGGATTTCCTTTGTTTGGGTTCTAGTGCTGCTGATGAGGAATAACTTTCCGAAATGGCCATACAGCTCATTAAAATTATTGCAGTTGGAGTTAACATATGTGTTATGGTCTCATGTTCATTTACTCCATATCCTTTCGTAAAAAATAATGTAATATTCCGGGTACATTTAAATTGCCCAATCGTTTATTTTATACAGTGAGATATATATACTAGATGAAACAGAAAAAGAGCAATTCCTTTTTCCTAATTTTGAAATGGTCATTTTATGGCAGTTGTGACCATAACCCGAATAATTCATCTCACTACGATCGATTCATTAAGAGAGAATCAGATACGCACCGGAGAGAGATTGAATTAATTTCATAAAATGTTAAATTACGGATTTCATTTCCAGAAGCGGAATGCGGATTATTTTTTTTTTTCATTTGAATACTGCTTTTGCTGACATCAGAGTTTGTCTTGACCCATGTTGTATGGGCATCAAATTAGGTTAGTTGTTGAAGATAAGAGATGAAACGATGTTCGTTTATTATTGTTGTTTTGTGAGTGTGTGAGTGGATGTGTTTTTTCAAACGCACATTTACTTCATATTCCTGTATTTTCTCTACATGAACATTTTTTTCCTCTTCATGTGCAGAATTGTTTGGTTGTAAACTACAATCTCCATCATAATATAAATTATCCGGAAACGTACGTCGCACCTGTTAACTTTAAAAAAGTTGCATTGGGCGAGCCATCAAATATTACGTTACGGACGCCGATAGACACTTTCGGGAGACAAAGAAAAAATCGGCTAGTTCTTAGAAAAATGAACGCATATTGCAAAGTTTTTGGCTTATTGAACTCAATTCGAAGATCACACTTTACTTCCGACTTCACTGAAGGAAACATTAATTTTAAGCAAAGTAAATGTAGAGACGAATTCATAAAATGAAAAATAAGACTCCTAGCAACTTGTTTTATATGTTTCTTTCAAGCAAAACACAATAACGAAGTAAAAAATCTAACATATTAATCAAAAGATGTTATTTTTTTCAATTCTTTTGATCTTAGTCGATTGAAAAAAATACCGTTTTAATTTTATATAGTGTCACTAACGGCCCGACCTTTCACTGGCTCAAAACCAATATCGAATGTTTTATGTATGCAAATTTCGAGTATTTTTTCCCACAACAGCCAAGAAGGGGTTATATGTAATTATATTTGGTTAATTTTTTCATGGATAAAATCAATTAATGATCCATTTTGTGCATCTGCTTTAGAATAATTATTCACATTTAATTGTCCATTCCGTTGTAGCCTGTTAATCGTATAATTATAAAAAAGTGTTTTTTAAACGAAATACTATAAATTGAAAGGTTAAAAATTATTTCTTTGATACAAAATGTATGATTGACCTAAACCGTAGTTAAAGTTGAACATCGTGACGCCAATGCACAATAAATTTGAAAGTTATTCATTTTCGGAATTCACATTTTTAAGAAGGTTAAATTTGATCATTTAAGAATGTAACATGCCAAATAGGAACTTTCTACCATTAAAAGAATAACTTCTTTTGTTCTTTGTTTTTTTTTTTTGTTTTTTTTTTTTTTAATTGCCCTCAGCTCTTGTCAAAGGGAAGTCACATACCAAATATAAACATCTTATCATTACACAATTAATTTCTACCAGCAAGGTTTGAGTTTTTTATAAAAAAAAATGCCTTCAGGGCAATATCAAGATCAAAATGTTTAAAACGGGCCCAACACGTCCGAGCAGTACCCGTTTTTTACACTCTCTTACATCCCCTTTTGAAAATAAAATACAGTTACTGTCTTTTGTTGAGGTAAATGTGCAGTGTTATTGACTTTTGGGGAAACAGATATTCATCGAGCCGCATGGCGAGGTGAATATCTGTTTTCCCAAAAGTCAATAACACTGCACATTTACCGAAACTAAAGACAGTAACTGTTTTATTCTATTATCCGATAAATACATAATAATTCTTTTTATTATGTATTATACTATACACCTAGAAATTTTCTATGGGTGTCGAATTAACGATTAAAGAGGCTTTGAACATTTGCATAAAATAAATGAAATATATACTTTTCAAGAAATATTTTGAGGATAAGTAAAACAATAAATATAACATTATTATTATCTTTACTGTCAGAAATTTACAGATTCTAGCTAACACTGAGTTTGCGGCTTTTTTCCATTGTTCGTCATTGGTGGGAGATTGTGAAGAAGGGAGGGAATTGACATTTTAATGTAACAAGCGAACGTTCTTTAAAGACTTTATTTAAAGAATAAATTTTTTATCCTAAATAATCGATGATTTCTGTCTTTTAAATGAATGCTTGTGTTCTTCCTTTTCACTCCTTGCATCTGCGTAATGTGCGACGATTCTGCGCTATGTGTTGTCGACATCCGTCGGGAGATTTTTTCCCAAAATATTGTTTGAACGCCTTTATCAGTGTTACGCTGACTTGTTTCGTATTTTAAGGATGTAGTAAGGTGAAATTAAATAAATCTACGATTTTAAATTGATACCCTAAATAGAAAGAGGATTGTGAAAGAAATAAATTCAGGTAGAAATATTGATAGGTTATGGGCCATGTTTTCAAAATATTTCACATTTAAAAAAATGGCGGGAAAGGCTCTCTTGGACTTTTACCTTCCTTTAGCATGCATACATTAAATGATTTGTTTCACATTGAAGGAAAATCTACAATCTAATAAAATCTTGCTTGCTGACTT
>MJUU01036937.1:35172-48162 GCA_002080025.1 Modiolus philippinarum | reverse complement strand
TTCAAGTTAAATGGTCGGTCCCTAACGGTTCCTACAATGTGCGATTGATTATTCGAAACCAAAAGAATGTACATTTATTATCTTGAATCCGTATCAAATCCTTAGAAGCTATTACACAATCTAATTAAAATTTGATCTACCAATTGTACCTTACAGTCACTGCATGGGAGTTCTATATGGAATACAGGACATTTTGTTTTTGATACGGACTTAATCACGGTCAGTATCAAGTGAGCCCACTAGGGCGAGCTTGATGCGTTACGCAGTGATAAAGTCCGTATCAAAAACAAAATATCCTATATTTCTTTTATCGGTCATGCATAAAGTGATGAATAGAACTCTACAAGAAATTGAAATTAGTTGAAATTTATATTCAACCACAGCCAACTTATTGTTTATTGCAATATATGCATTCTTCATTCATCGTATTACGCGTATGAACACGACATGTAGTACCAAACATGACGTCAGCATAGCAACCCGCGCGTAACGCCTTCACAGTGACCCGTTATTTTCTATCTCACGGCCTGTTCAGTGATACAGAGAATACCAGGCAATGCAGATCAAAGGAAATTCATACAAATTACCGATAAAACAACATCCCATTTTACTTTCAGTTCTGTTACCTTTGACATCAACCAATCAGAATCCAGTCTTCATGATTTTGAAGACATTGAGCTTTATGATAAAAGCCAAGGATTTCGAATGAATTATAGAAACAGAAAGTAAAATGGGATGATGTTAGATCTTCCATGCAGTGACTTGTATGGAACAATTGGTAGATCTCATTTTATTTACAGTGAGCTATTACATTAGGGACCAACCATTTAACTTGAAGGGGGATATGGTTTTTTTCTTAAAAAAATATTTTGGAGCTGATTTTATGTGAAAAAAATATTTTGGCTGCCAAAATGATGAAAGAAAATTTTCTGAAGGAGGCTTTCTACCCAAAAAAATAATGTTTATTTTCCAAAAAAAATATTTTGTATACACGTGAAAAAAATGAAATAAATTTTCCAAAAAATTTTCTGTCCAGAAAAAAACATACCCCCCCCCCCATTTTTCAGGTTAAATGGTCGGTCCTTACTAATTTCTAAGATTTGAGAAGGTATTATTTGCAATATTACCACAGTAATATTTGTAATGGAAAGCATAGCAGTGACCCGAACCGAACTTGTTACTAGAGGATGACATGTATTTCGTAAGTTTTCTTTATATAAGCATAAGAGTGATCAATTATTGCCAGAAAAAAATTTGGCTGGGAATCTGCAACATATTTTAATTATTTTCTTTTAGATACACATTCTGTTATTCAAATATACTGAATTGTAATACAATTTAGGCTGCAGATTTGTTTGTAAGAATAATTACTCTCAGTGGCATTATAATAAATGGTTTAATTAAATTTCCAGTTTTTCTATCCTATAGAACAACGAAATATTCTGTGCATAAAGACTTTAAAACAAAATAAAATGGTATAGTTGGCCACGATTAAAAAGTAAATTACACAAAAATATACATATTAAAAAAACACAAAATGGACTATTATTTCTCGGTTTTGATTTGGCCAAGATTTGGCACGTTTTTTACAGGTAATATCTGGGACATGCCATTAGGTCTGCCTTCTCTAGTCATTTCCATCTTCTTCTTCTTCGTATGTCAGCATGGTAATCCAATAGTCGAAGGCCATACGGCCGAAACGTTGGACAGTCTTCCCTTCCTTCCATTTTTGTCATTTTTATGTGTTTTTTTTTTATTATGTTTATTTTTTTTGTTTTTATTTTTGTGTTTTTTACTTTTTAATCGTGGCAAACTATTCAATTTTATTTTGTTCCTTAGTTAATTTGGGGCCATCGCACAACATCTATATATTTTACATACAGACTTTAAGTGTTTTACGTATGTAAAACTGGTAATGTCCATTATAAAATGATTATACAATAATTATTTATTTGATCTTTATTTCAGAAAAAAGTGCTGCACACACTGCAAATATAAATAAAATATGGCAGAATATTGAAGCTGCAAAACAAATTACCAGTTGTAATTATATAAAGTGCTATGAAGACTGTTCAGACAAAAAAATGCTTTAGAGAGTACTTGCAAAATTTCTATAATGATAAGTAAACCTGCCTTATTATACTTTTGGCAGGGTATCCTGTGATTGAGGTTCCCAAACACTTTAGTTGCCAGGGTATAACTTCAAACAAGATAGGTCAATGGTCCATTCAAAGTGAAAGTATATGCCGACAACTGGTTTCTTGTGCATAACTTTAAAATGCTTTGATGAATGCAGAAATAAAATTTACGCTGATGAGATTATTGTAGGTCAAGAAGATACATTTGGAGTTGACAGAAATTGAAATTTGGACGACGTTTCTTGTATTTTGAATCCAGAAAACCATCTGTATGTCTCCAATGTTTAGTTATCTTAAATCCTTGAGCTTTAATCGCAAATACGTTTTCAATGAAAATTTATCTATATGAATTGTTAAGGCTCTGTTCTACCTGGTGGGTGTAATCCATATATGTAGTCAAAATTGAAGAAGAAACGATATCTATAGAAAGAAATCACAACTGACGGATTTTGACATGGATTTACATAGTTTGCTTATTAGATAACAAAATACCGAGGTTACTGTGAATTTAGGTTCTGCATATGCGCATTTCGACAACTTATGTCTCATCAGTGCTATTAATACTAAGCTATCATCTCTCTCAACATCACATCTGAAAAAAAAATATTGGGACAATATTTGATTTTAAATTCCAAAATTCCAATTGTGATGAAAAGTACAATACTTTCCAAAAATATTCTTTTCAGCAACGTAATGTATTTCTCCTTTTTTTTCTTTTATACAATAGCAGAACGTCAAGCAGATTTCGACATACTTGTGTATAATCCACCTAATCCTACCTGGGAAAACTACAGTAAAACTCCAGCAAAGTTATGTTATCATCAGAAAGGAAAGGCAAAGCCTTTATTACATGTCACATGTGCAGGGGATGTTGAAGGTCGCTTTCTACAAATAGCGAAGAAAAAGAACAAAAGAATCAAAGGCGACAGTCTTACGTTATGTGAAGTTCAGGTGTTCGGAAGGAAGATATCAAATACAGGTAGTATACTAATATTTGTTTGACTAAATAACCCCAATACCTAATTAACTTTAAATTTAGTTACTCTTCAGTGAAGATCAATTCAAAGCATTTACAAGACCATGAACCAAAAGATGTATGAAAGCTGAAAGAGAACAAAGATGATTTAAAAGAAAAGCCCAAATAAGCTTATGAAACACCTTTTGACAAGGCAGATACTCCTACATGTTGAACAGAATTTTGAAAATATGTATAAAGGTTTGTTTGTTTNTTTTTTTTTTTTTTTTTTTTTTTTTTTGGTTTTTTTGGTTTTTTTTTCATCATGAGATTACCGTGATGCTTTTCGCAATGAGCACAAATTTATGAGCAAAAATCGACATCCGAAAGCCGATTGCAAATACATAGCATATATGTAACATAATCACTTCATAAAATAGACAATGTCAAAAATTCTATTTATATTTTTATGCATGTTAAGTAATGCCAACAGCTAATTGAAATTGGAGGAAAAATATCAAGAGAACTGCTTCCCGCCAAAATTTTGACATCTTATATAAAAAAATTCTTACATGGAATTTCAAAATTTTTTGCTCATTTTGTTCTGTTAGCACAGCTTTTCAAAACAATAGGCAAGAGTTTTCATTCTTATTATAAATTTTCTGACACTCATACTCCCTTTGGTAGTTTTCTGTTTTTCTAGGTACATATAGAGAAGAGTACCAGATATCGCTGTTTTAAATACCTTGACAACTTAGATGGTATGCACATGAATTAAGCAAATAAGTTCTTTTTTTAGTGTTAATCCAGTTTTAAATTAAACCTTTTTCCATTTATGATACGTATCAGTTTGAAATCGTAGATATATTTGATTTAACCTTACTAAAGGATGTTCGCTGGTCAATTCTAAATAACAAGGATTTTAATTAAATGTGATTTTTGTTAGAAAATCGACAAAGAAGTAATTTAAGCCAAACAAATCAATAGGTTACCGATGCAATTTTTTAGATTCATGGTCGACTTCGATTTGAAAAACCCGAGTAACTCGTTAACAAAGTCGCACGAACGTTTTATTGAAATACGCATGCGTATACGAGAACCAAATCGAATAGAAACTCTACAGGTGTAACACAACTAATTAGGAACCCAGTCAGGCACATATGCGAATATAGTCCTTATTTGAGACGACATAGTTCCGAAGAAGTGTTAATAGCGTCGTAGATTAAAGATGTTGGCGAGTCATTATGAATTAAATTGAAAAGGCATTCAATAGTGAATCTTTTAAGCCTAAATTTATACGATTTCGATGAAAATTAAAGATTTTATCAAAGTTGAAAGCGGAGGTATTTTTCCCGTGAAAACACAAACAGGAAGTATCTATCCCTGGGTTGTGACCTTCCGGGAACCAGTTTTTTCTTATATTACAGTTAAGGTCGGTTGATTTTTTCATGAGGGTTTACCGAAAGATGTGTCTTTCAGATGAGACATGTGTCATTTTATTTGAACTTAAGATAAAAATTCTACGAGCACAGAAACATGTGCAATTTAACATGGGAGGCAATGGGAGACGGAATTAGTTGTGTTACACCTACAGTCGAGTTCAACTATCAAAATGGAAGGACAGCGCTATATTGTATACAATTTCAGTAAAAAGAAAATAGATATGTGTATAGGTCTTCTTAAATGCCTAGGAAAAAGATAAGAGCAGCATGTTTTTCATCATGCTTTAATGACTTTTTCCGTTCGAACATGATATTTTACTTAAGGTATTTTGGTCGCGGATTTAATATCCATTGTTAATATATGTATTCCTGATAGATTTTTTTGTGGAATAGTTATCCCAGTGGTGATCCTCAAAATGGAAAGAATATCATTTTCAGTATTGAGTTGTTCAGGAAGTGTTTCGTCCCATTTAAATATTTATTAAGAAAACCTAATATCTTGTAAAGTTGAGGGTTTAGCCAAATTAAAAATTAATTTCCTTGTCAATCTGTTATCGTAAAGCCTAAAAAATAAAAACATAATTACTCAAACCTCTGTTCACTTACTAGTATAAAATCGGGGCTTTCCTATATTCGATCAAACATTACATTTATTGACACAAAATTTACTCGTTCCATGTATTGTTTTAATACATGACGTATAGCCAAATCCGACAAGTACCATTTTTTTATTTAAGTATCCGGAGAAACCAACATCAATTCCACGTATTTCACATTTCCTATTCCAATTTATCATGAGTATTACAAAATCAGAAGCATTAGTAGTCCTGGCTATAATATAATAAGCCGAAGTACGGTAAAAGTAATTTTAATAATTTTATTACCACTTTTTCTCCCTCATCTTGTCTATTTACTCTACTCGATTAAACCTGCCCCTGGTCTAGGATGAACTCGAGTAGGGTCAAAAGGTCAAATTGATGACGTTGCAGGGTAACTCGCACTGTTCGATTGGAACTCGAGTAACCAGAGTAACGCGAGTTAAGTAAATCGAAGTCGACCAATGTGTTTCAAAAAATGGCGGAAAACTGAAATCCTCTGCATTTTTCATAGGTTTAATATGAGCAATGTTTATCCAATAATGAATGTGACAATTAACACCAAATGAATAAAACTTTGTCAGAATGCTCAGAAAGATGTATAAAATGAAATTATGGAAAAAATTAGGGGGTCATCGACCAAAAATTATTAAACTTTTAAATGTATAAAACAAGAGAAGTCCGAAAATCTGTCAGAAATACATGCACATGACCAGCGAACATCCTTAAGAGACAAGCTCATATAAAAATTTATATTTTGGATGTTCAGGTATGTGTCGGTGTTCCTGTTCATTTAAGGAGAATCTTGCTTATTGGAATCAATTAAATAATAAGACCCACACAATGCAAGATTTACGGAAAAGTTTGGCTCCAGATCTGGCAAAACTGGAAAAAGAACTGAGAATAAACAAAACAGTACTATCAGTAAACAGGAGGAAGAAAACAAGTGCAAATGATCCCCGCAAATCAGCAAAGACAATCGGGTTAACTGGAGCTGTGTTTCTAGCGGCTACAGTTGGTTTTATTATATTTCTCGATATTGCAGCGATACGAAAGGGAGTACAAACGGTCAGAAGGATACATAACACACGGTAAATCGACATGAAATACGATTCTCAATAGTTTGTTGCCCACTTATGTTTCATGAACATGCCTATAAAATTGTGTTGTTGACTTGATTCAAAAGAATTGTGAACTAGAGACTCAGAGACTGAGCCTGTATCGCTCACCTGACAAAATACTTCTCTGCCATGCATGACCAAAAATGATGTTTTTTACCAATGGAGGTCTAATATTTAGCTATGTTCTCTATTATCACCTGTGTTTTTTTTGTCCTATTGAAATGAGTAAACTTTGCAAAGGACCTTCTGCTCATCATTCCAAAACAATTTGCTTCAACAGTTTCAGAGAAGATGATGAAAATGTGATTTTTCCAATAAAGTCCAATGTAAAGTAAAAAGTTTATTCTGTGCTGGGCATCTGTTTTTTGTCAAATAAGAACAAAATGAGCTATCTTTGTAAAGGACCTTTAGTACATCAGTCCTATAAAGTTGGATTAAATTTGCTACAGCAGTTTCAGGGGAGAAGATGAAAATGTGATTTTTCCATAATGTTCAATTTTAAACTATGTTCCTTGCTGGTAGCCATGTTTTTCATCTGATCAGGGCGGAATGAACAATCTTTGTAAAGGACCTTTAGTACATCATTCCTATAAAGTTTGGTTGAATTTGCTTTAGAGGTTTTAAGGGAAAAGATGAAAATGTGATTTTACCTTAGGGTCCAATGTTAAACTTTGTTCCATGCTGGCAGCCATGTTTTTTATCGGATCAGAAGGAAATGAGCAATTTTTGTAAAGGACCTTCCATTCATCATACCTGTAAAGTTTGGTTGAATTTGCTTCAGCCATTTCAGAGAAGAAGATGAAAATGTGATTTTCCCATAGGGTCCAATGTTAAACTATGTTCCGTGCTGCCGGCAATGTTTTTTATCGGATCTGAACAAAATGAGCAATCTTAGTGAAGGACCTTTAGTACACAATTCCTGTAAAGTTTGGTTGAATTTGCCTCAGCTGTTTCAAAGGAGAAGATGAAAAATAATGTGATTTTCCCATAGGGGGCCAATGCTATATTATGTTCCATACTGGTGGCCATGTTTTTTTACGGATCAGAACGAAATCAGCAATCTTTGTAAAGGACCTTCCATTCATTATTCTTGTAAAGTTTGGTTGAATTTGCTTTAGCTGTTTCAGAGAAGATGAAAATGTGATTTTCCCAAAGGGTCCAATGTTAAACTATTCCGTGTTTGCAGCCATGTTTTTATCGGATCAGAACGAAATGAGTAATCTTTGTTAAGGACCTTTAGTTCATCCCGCCTCTGAAGTTTGGTTGAATTTGCTTTAGCCGTTTCAGAGGAGAAGATGAAAATGTGATTTCCATTAGGGTCCAATGTTAAACTATGTTCGGTGCTGGCAGCCATGTTTTTATCGCATTGAAATGAAATGAGCAATCTTTGTTAAGGACCTTCCATTCATCATTCCTGTAAAGTTTGGTTGAATTTGCTTTACCCGTTTCAGAGGAGAAGATAAAAATGTGATTTCCTTTAGGGTCCAATGTTAAACTATGTTCGGTTCTGGCAGCCATGTTTTTATCGGATCGGACCAAAATGAGTAATCTTAGTGAAGGACCTGAAGTACATCATTCCTGTTAAGTTTTGTTGAATTTGCTTTTGCGGTTTCAGAGGAAAAGATGAAAATGTGATTTTTCCCATAGGGTCCAATGTAAAACCTAAGTTCGGTGCTGGCAGCCATGTTTTTATCGGATCGGGCCAAACTGAGTTATCTTAGTGAAGGACCTGAAGTACATCATTCCTTTTAAGTTTTGTTGACTTTGCTTCCGCGGTTTCAGAGGAAAAGATGAAAATGTGATTTTTCACATTGGGTCCAATGTTAAACCTAACTACTGCACGGGCGGCCATGTTTTTTATCAGATCGGACCAAAATGAGTATTCTTAGTGAAAGACCTCTAGTACACATTCCTGTAAAGTTTTCTTGAATTTGCTTCAGCGGTTTCAGAGGAAAAGATGAAAATGTGATTTTTCCCATAGGGTCCAATGTTAAACCTAAGTTCCGCGCTGGCGGCCATGTTTTTTGTCGGATCGGAACGAAATGACCAATCTTTGTAAAGAACCTTTAGTACATCATTCCTATAAAGTTTGGTTGAATTTACTTCAGTGGTTTCAGAGAAGATGAAAATATGAAAAGTTTAACGGACGGACGACGGACGGACGGACGGACGGACGACGGACGCCAAGTGATGGCAAAAGCTCACACTGACCCTTCGGGTCAGATGAGCTAAAAATCACAAAACCGAACTAAAACGTCAAACATGCCATAGAAAATAAGCACGCTACTTTACTATGGATTAAAACTTTCTGCAATATGAAATATTTAGAAAAAAAAACATCTGATATAAGCACTGTTCAAAGACATATCATTGTTATTATATGTGTCTGTGTTAACTTACTCAAAGATATTAATACTGCATCCTCTCCTCTATCTCAGAACCGCCGTGCGCGGTCCCGGCTGAAGAATAGGCCCGCAGCATCCTCTAAGCTTGGAGTAGGAGCCATCCTAACAGAGGACCCCGAGGGAACCCCGGGATATAGAAATAGGACCCAGTATCTCCGGCTTGCGGGGTGTGACCCCTCCTAAACGGAGGCTGACCCCGAGGGTCCCGGGATATAGAAATAGGACCCATTCCGTGGTTGTGCGGGATTAATAAATACANAAAAAAAATGAAATTAATCATTTAGGCTTGAGTCATCTGCCTGTAATGTATTTTTCTATCAAACCAAAGCCAAAGTCTAAGTCTAAGTCTTTTAATATTAAATATTAATTTTTTGATGATTCCAGTGGGTTTCGAACCCCCTCTGTCAAGGTACTAAGGGTTGAGAGTCTGCTACCAAATCCATGTTTAAATTTCGGTTAATTAATATACTTAACTCTCATATTACGTGTCAAAATAAATTTGCAGCTCACTCTATTTTAAATCCCTTTGGTCTCCCACAGAGATGGCGTGGGCAGTGTAATCTGTTTGTAATATCTGTGCATTCGAAGAACAGCCAAATCCCTCGGTGGGAAGGCATTCTCTAATTCTAACCCCGTTGGGTTCCTACGATAGACCGTTATATTTTAATTTTTAGGCCCTGCATTAGCGTAAATATTCGCAAATCCGGGGAGATGAACAAGTTTCCACGTTGACTGAATTTATAGACAGTATATATATATCGGATATTTAGACTATGAGTTTTTCAATATTATGTTTACTGTAAATTGATTGACAATTTAGATTTTGACGCCAAGAGAACAATATTTATTCATTACCACGGCAAGGATAAGTTAATCATGAATACAAGAAATTTTTTAAAAAATGTGGAACAGATCATGGAACTGATGAATTGTAATTTGCTATGTAGTTTGCTATGGAAAAAAGGAAGAAATGGGTGGATGAAGAAAACTTAGCAACCAATACGCCTCAAGAGTCTTCTCTTTTTTTCCAAAAATATTCCACCAAACCCTAATGACATCCGTTAAGCTCTGAAGACGGAGCCTTTGGTGTTTCAAGAAAGTACCGATGTATCCCAACTGTAGGACATACGATTCACTTTTTTAAATGAAAAAAGTTAAAGTTCATTTTCTAGTTTCAGCTTAATCCTTATATTGCGATGTCTTAAGCAGGTGAGACTACTTCATAATTCAGAAGCTATTATATTAATAAGAGTACAATAAAGCTATAAAAAGGAACTGTCTGTAGACACAATTAATTTGATAAAAAATACCCTGGGTATAGGGTATATTAAATAGGAAAGAGGGGAAGAAAACAATATAGAAAGATAAGAAACTAGGTAATTATTGCGTCTCAAATAATATTTAAAGTTTATTTGTGGTATACTTGGACCTCCGGTCTATTCCGATCAAATCCTGTTGTTAGACGTCATTCATAATTCAGAGATACTTGCTCACAGAAACCTTAACTGGACTGACCCTTTCGCTGAAAACACTCTTTTGTGGATTTATACTAAATCAATGTATAATTATTGTCTTAAGCCCATAATAAAAATCAAAAATTTTCATCCCCTACCACTCCATTTTTATCAGTCCAAGACAAAAATAGTACTTAAATTTTTTCTTCAAAATTAATAACATTTTTTACAAAATTTGCAAAAAGAAAAAAAGAAATGAGCTCGACAGGTTTTTCCAAACAAAGTTCATTTATCGGAAAGGAGGATGTGAATCTATCGTTAACAATTCAGTGGTTCGACGACACAGTCGTTTGCTGTCGGGATAACTTTATACAACAGTGGTAGATTGCGCCAATTTTGTTTTTAGTTTTGGGTGTTTGGGGTAGTTTTGCGTATTTTTGGGGGTAATTATATCGAGGACTGCATTGTTTCTAAATTAACCCCAGTCCATCAGTTTCCATCTTTATTAATAGAGAATTGCAACATTCACTTATTGATAAGTTTAATGATAAAGAAGCAGAATAATCTTAGTTAATGTTGAAATAGATGACTTAATTATTACTTTAGTGAATGTGTATGCACCAAATATAGAAAAAGACAGAAATGTATTCTTTAAAAAAGTAAACACTATGAAACAAGAACATAATAAGAAAAAGAAAATAAGAAAGCCTGTTAAAAGTTTAAAAAAAAACTTAATGAAAAGTCACAAATTATTAGATATATGGGGAGTTCTAAACCCAATTAAAAATCAGTATACATGGAAAAGGAAGAGCGATAAAAATATTGCAAGTAGGATTGATTACTTCCTAATAAGTACAGAAATTAGGCCAAGAGGAGAAAGTACAGATATAAGACATGCTATGATATCATATACTGATCACCAAGCAGTTTCAATTCAATTAAGCCAGAACACTTCTAACAAAGGGAAGGGATATTTTAAATTAAATAATAGTATACTAAATGATGAAAATTATCAAAAGAAAATTATCAAGTTAATAAATAATTTAAAAGAAAATTTAGAAAATAAAGATCTTTCAGTTGCCTAGGACTTATTTAAAACTGATGTAAGGGATGTAACTATAAATTTTTGTAGGGACAGAGCAAAAACTAAAAGGGATGAAATAAATGAATTGGAATTAAAACTCAAACAGTTGAATGAAATTTATGATAATGATAATAATACAAACAATGGTGTATCACAATATTTTCAAAATCAGATAGAATCAATTGAGACTAAGTTAGGTAAGGAGCAAAATTCAGATCCAGAGTAAAATGTGTGGAACAGGAAGAAAAAAAATCCAAATATTTTCTTGGGCCAGAAAAATCACGACAAATCAGAAAAAACAATATTGTCTTTAAGAGACCAAAGTGGGAAAATAGTCAAGGACCAAGGGGGAATTTTAGAAATTGAAAGAGAGTATTACAAAAAGTTGTATACGTCAATATAAATCCTGATACAGAAAAAATTCCGGATTATATTGATATCACGATAATTGATCACTCATTTACAAAACAAGAGAGTAGTGAGGTTGAAGGGGAATTAACTCTAGATGAGTGTTCAAAATCAGTTTTTAACATGCAATTAAATAAATCACCAGGTCGTGATGGATTAACCGTAGAACTTTATAGGACATTTTGGCCATATTTAAAGCAATATGCTGAAAGAGTGTTTAATTATTGTTATAAAAAGGGGGAGCTTACAGATTTACAAAAAATAATAGGACTGATTTCACTGATTTACAAAAAAGATGACCCTTTGAGTTTAGATAACTATCGGCCAATAACATTATTAAATGTAGACACTAAAATTATAGCTTATTCTTTTGCTCAAAGATTGAAACCTATTTTACATAAAATCATACATAGTAATCAAAACGGATATGTTCAAAATAGATATAGGATTCAATATACGACAAATGCAGGACGTTATCGATTATGCTGATAAATTTAATGTGGAGGGGCAATTTTATTTTTGGATTTCTCAAACCCTTTGACCCTTGAATCGGATTTCATGTACTCTGCGCTAAAAAGTTTGGTTTTCAAAATTCTATATTGAGGTGGGTTAAGACTTTGTATACTAACTTTGGCCAATAATGGTTGGATTTCGTCACTATTTAGCATTCAGTGTGGAATAAGACAAGGGTGTCATGTTAGTGCTCTATTTTTTGTTATTGCGGTTGAAATTTTGCCTTGAAGAATAAGACAAGATAATAATATTAAAGGTATCCAAATCAAATTAGACGGTAAAACACATAGCCTAAATTAACACAAATAGCAGATGATACAACAGTCTTTGTTAATTCCAAACAAGAAATATCATTATCCTTAAATATTTTTGAAATATTTGGATCACTGTCTGGTCTTAAGCTGAATAGAAACAAAACAGAGGGTCTTTGGATTGGAAAATTAAAACATTGTAAGGACAAATATGAGAATATTAATTGGTCGAAGAGTATAGTAAAAATTTTAGGCATATATTTTGGACATAACAAAACAGAATGTAGAAAACTAAATTTAGATAAACAATTATTGAAATCTGAAAGAATAATTAATGATTGGTCAAAACGACAACTTACAATGATAGGGCGAATATCAGTCAGAAAAGCTTTGATTATACCGAATTTGACTTGTGTATCTGTTACTTGTATAGATAAAGAATACATTTCAAAATTTAACAAACTTATTTTCAATTTTATCTTGAATAATAAACAAGAAAAGGTGAAATGCATGAACTATAATGAGTGAGGTCTAAAAATGATCAATTTAGATAAATACATAGAGACAATAAGGATTAATTGGATTAAAGAGATTGGTAAACCCCGAAGACAAATTATCCAGCT
>MJUU01036937.1:20569-35100 GCA_002080025.1 Modiolus philippinarum | reverse complement strand
AGAATTTTATTTGGACTTAAATAAGAACCTGAATAAATATCAGAAAAAAATGAAAAAGGAATAAACTCATATAATTTCAGAGAAATTAGACAACAATTGATTTGGGGGAATAAACATATAAAATTCGACGGAAAATGTCTCTTATATAGACAATGGATAAAAGATGGGGTTGATTTTATAAATAATCTATTGGACAATAATGGGGACATAAATCAAAATTTGTTATTAAATAAACTGGTTTTCTGAGGATACAAAATTAAAGCCATACCCCAAAAGTGGCTGACAGAATTAAAAAATGTCAATTCAAGAAAAACGAAAGTATCAAAACTCCAAAGTCTTCTTATTGTAAAGGAACAATAAAAAACACTTTCTTGAACATATGACATCTAAAGAAATTTATATATTATGTAATGGAATGTTACAAGAAAAACTCACAGGATTCATGAAGTAGGAAAATTTAGTGGAAAGTGTTGGTCTGTCTCAGAAATTTCAGCTCACCCTCTCTTTTATATTTAAATTAATTTCTGCATGAAAATAAGTTGAAAATGTTAAGGTGGTAATTTCTACATTTTATTTTACCATGTAAGCAACTATTGAATGTATGGAAAATCAGCAATTCTCCTATATGTTCTATTTGTAACGTATTAGAGAACTATAGACACTTTTTAATCACTTGTAAATATTTGAATGAATTTTGGCAAAAGGTAAAACATATGTTAGATCGAATAAAAATTGGACATCAAACTACTTAATATTTGGTTACAAAATTGAAGACGTTAAGTATTACTGGGAGAATTACATTTTCATAATTATTTTATTCAGTATTAATAAATCTTATTATCTGTCGGACCAGAAAAAAACCCATAAACGTTTTTTGCGTATTTAAAAAAAGTTACTGTTATGAAAGTACCTACTAATAAATTGTTTAAAGAGTCAGTTCTTTTTTTATATAACTACGATTTTGATGGGGTTTTTTTTGGGCTGAACCGCTCACGGTTCAGCCATTTTATCTGTCATTAATTCTTCTTGCACATGGGTAACTTGAGAAGGAAAGAATCAAATACGGAAAGGACTTGAAATGATACGGAATTAACTGTCCTCTTAAGACTTATCTAGAGTTTGGAAATTAAATGAATCACTTATAATATATAGTCATGGGCTAATTGCACTAATCTATTAATCAAGGTTCATTAAATATATATTTGTGTACAATGAGACTTATCAGAGGTTGGCCATAATGTTGTAATTGTTTTATCCTCTAAATATAAAATTACTGTAAAAATAAAATGGTTTAAATATAATAAAAAATATGTTATAGCAATATAATTTGATAATAATGATAAATATTCGTTTTAAAGCAAAATAAGTAATTGTAATTTTTATGTTATTGTAGTTAAATATTTTAAAATAAAACATGAATATGTAAAAATCATAAGATGCATAATCCTTGATATTTTTTTCTTCAAATTAATTTGATTTATAATTTTTACTCAGATATAATATTCTGTTGGTATTGATCAAACTCGAATTTAAATCAAAACTGTAATTGTTTTTCTTCATTTTGATATTTTTGATGCATAATTTCAGTCTTTCTTGCATGGACTTTTTTTTTTTTTGGTTTATACTTTAAGCAAAGAGTGGTGAATGATGCAAGGCTTTTAATACCAAAAAATGTTTTTGCGTTATATACTGTATTGATATGGAGCAGGTCGGATCATCATGAAATAGTATGTTTCTTAACAAGACTGTTGAATTAAGGAGCGCATCACTTTTCCGCAAATTTTTCAAATGTTAATTATTACGTTTCCGCAAATAAAAAGTTTACGTTTCCGGAAATGTTCATGCATTACGTTTCCCAAAAGTTACCAGGTTAATCAGATAGCTTTATTACTATTTCAATATGATTTATAATGGCTAAATAAATTTAACAACAAATGTGATCGTCAAAGTTGTGCATGAATGTACTGGGTGGATCCACACTATTGGGATTAGTTTTAATAAGACTTCACTGATAAATCCAGTTAAAATTTTGAATGTGTTCACACTAGAATTTAATATAAGTATGAGGTTAACATATAATGGTCAGGTATGTTCTCCTTTTAGATCCACAAAATTAAAGTTCTGAAAAAATGTATCAAAGCAATAAATATTTGTGGGCTATGATAGTACGTGTTTCATGTTTTTGATGCCTTTGCACAAAAAATATTGCGAATTTCACGAGTTCAAAGATAGAAAAAAGGTTTCACTTTCAAAATTTATTGGACCATGTAGCGGTAGTCTTTATTTTTTTTTTAAATTGTATAAGCTTAAAATTGTAGATATAAAGTCACAAAATATTTTACAATGGTAATATATTTCTTTTGCGGAAACGTATTTTTTTTTTCTGGAAATGTAATATATATTTTTTCCGGAAAGGTAAACTATTTTTTCCGGAAACGTAATATCTTTTTTCCGGAAACGTAATGCCAATTTTCGGACATGCAAAACGTCAATCTCCGAAACAGAGGTGAATAGCTCTTCCTACGTCAGATATCACCTCTGCTACACCGGAAGGAGAGATTCCTCTCAAAATGACCGAATTTCATGACGTCACAGTGTGAAATACGTCAGGATGTATACGACGTCACTGTGAAAAGTGCGTGGTAAATCCAATATGGAGGACAAGGTGTGGCAGAGGTGATAATCTGACGTAGGAAGAGCTATGCACCTCTGTTTCGGAGATTGGCAAAACGTCGGAATTAGGATTTTTTTTTGTTTTGGGCTTTATGATCCAACCCGTTTCAGAGTAGGGTGCCAGAGGGGGATTCTTTGTGTATTTGCATATAAAAAGATTATATGGTGCATTTTATAAAGAAACTCCCTAACAAAATACAGATAACATATTCAGTAATCATTTTTTATATCCGATACCATTTCTATGTAGCCTCTTTGGAGCAAAAGGATAGGGGGTCAAAATACCAGATTTTTTTAAATACCTGATTATTTTTTTTTAATTAAATTTAAATATAACATATTTTTTTTTATTTCTCTTGACATTCTTGACTCAAGCTTTGGGTACAATTTAGATGTGTTCTTTTTGTTACTCTTTTAAAATGACAAACTGCTGTCGAGATTTTACTTTATAAGAGACCTTCAGATTGGAACATTTGATTGCCGGTGATGGCCTGGGGTTTCCATTTATTTTATTAGTATTATTTTTTTTTGCCGCTTCGCAGGCCAGATTATTTTTTACCCATATACAATATGAAAGGAAAATTTGTTTAGCAAGGCTTTTTAATGGACAGGATGAGACACAGATCAGCTTATTTTTTCAACTAAGGTGCTGGTCGCAGAATTTAGTCCAACAAAATTCAGGGCCAGAAATTAAAACAAAAAACAAGCCACTCCCTGAAAATCCAATGGCCCATGCCTTATTGGTTGTTTTGGCGTAGGCATTTGATATTTTTCAATTTAGAAATTAGAACCAATTCAATAAACCTGTCCCAATTCGCGGTTTGTGACGTAAATATCTTTTGTCAGCATCTGTGTAAAGCAAAGAAACAATAAACATGCAATGAAATGGAGTAAATGTACATGAGACAAAGTATCCACAAATTCATGGTAAAATAAAACAATGGAGCAACGCTTTTATTGTTGTTCTTCATCTTGAAATGTCAATTAGAAAGTAAACATACAAATATTCATACACAGTGTAGCATTTTGTCATCTTTTTAAAAAGGAACTGTCAGTCGAAGATAAAGAAACAAACAATGAATTAGTCACAGCATCACACAATTTGAAAGTTAGGGAGACACATTTATTAAATCGACCCTATAAGGAAACAATGGTACCAACTCAAATTCTTAATTTTACGAAGTGTTTCTTCTCTATCAGATTTTTCTCTATTCAGATTTAAATAACGTTTCTTTGCAGTCCTTCCGTTGTAGATTCCAGCAATATGACTCTGGATTTAGCACAAACGTTCATTTATATTTTAAGTATTGGTGCTGTGAATTTTTTATTGCTGTCCTGAAACGGATTACAAATTATGCTTAACTAACATTACTCAATAATTCAATGATGTTGAAAACCACAGGACAAACAATAATTTAGTGTCAAAAAAGTTTCTTATAATAAACATTTTAATTATTTATCTTGGACAGAGACGAAGAATATGTCTCCGACTAGGGTGACCTGTGGACTGATGGGAGATCATGTAATCGTAGTCGAACAGCTGGGGCTTTAATTAGTTCCTTTTTGATAAAAAATGCTATGTCCCAATAATTAGCAAGGTCTATAGGAAAGTAAACCTGCAAGCCACACCAGAAAAGTAAGTGAGAACCGAACCGTCAATCTAAAAGCGAACAATCCAAGGACAATGGCAACACCAGAAACAAAAAAAAGGGAACTTATGAGTGAGCTGATAAATTTAAATAAAGATGTTCTCCGGTTCAGCCATTGCTTTTTTTTTCTAAAAAAAAGCAACTTGTTTCAAGTATTTAGTATAATATAATTTGAAATGAATATGTCTGATGTTATGTAGAATACACTAACATTTATTAATAGGAATCTGTATTCCTATTAAATTAATACTAAGGGCGTCTGAGGTGAATGTTGTAGCCTTAATTCATTATTTTGTTTAAAAAAAGTTAGTTCCAGTCATGTGCAGTAGGGTACAGAAGTAACCTATCGCCTTGTTAACTCGAACCAGTCATAAAAGTTCCTCAAAGTTAACTTAGGTCCGTTTTCAAGTTAACTTAGACCAGTTATACATCAGTCATAAAAAAGAACTGTTCTAGAGCCTTGACTCCACTGACTTATTCTTGTCATAGAGGCCTAACCGCTCTAACTTCGCAGGTTGGTTAATGCCGTTATGCCGTTATTGCAGTTATAAATTGAATATACTAGACATGCATATTTTTTTCAAATCAACATACCATTAGGGAATGTACCTTACCTTTTAACTCTTTGTGCTCATTTCGACTACTTATGTCTCATCAGTGCAGATCAAATCAAAACAAAAAAATAAACTATGAATTCAAACCCTTTTGATCTTTCAATGGTGACAATAATAAAGCAAATGCAACACAAGAACTTCCAAAATACTTTACTTCGTTGTAAATAATTAACTTGTATATTTCGTTTTTCTCGAATTGATCTCATTTATATAGATCAAATCATTCTATAGGCCTTGAAATTAACATATTCTTTACTCGTGTGTTATTCCGGTTTTGTTACACAAAACTGGTTCTTAACTATCTCGGAACAGCTAACATTTACTCTGTCCTATAGGTGCAGTAAATTTTGAAACGATTAGAACTCTATGTGAAAACAAACATGAATACCCCGGGAAATTGGAGGCTTATATACTTGTTCCTAATCAGCCGCCTTCAGTATAATGCCAATTGCATAAACCATTCTTAACTATGATTCCATCATAACAAGTATCATCGTAACTAAAATATATACTGTAGACGTATTAATTTTTTGCAGTTTCTTGAACTGGGACATATTTGTGGGTATCAATTTTTATCAATTTAACCAGAGGAAAACAAGACGAATTTACTAATTTAAAATTGATTTTGCTGTGAACTGTCATGATAATTCTTTAGAGTAAAGTCAACCAAACAAAGCAAACAGTGATTTGTTTTTCCCTAAAAATATTAATTTGTCAGTTATTTCTATATTTAATTTCTAAACAAAGTAAGATGCGCACCCTAAATAAAGTTAGAGATTAATCTCTCGAACAAACCTATACGTAAAACTTTCCTAAACAAAGTAACAGATTAATTTGTTATGTGAAGTCCCTTTGGCAAAGTTTGAACTGAATTGGTCATATTAAGTCTGTCAAATAACATCAGAATTGAGATTAATTTGGCATGTTTAGTTTCCTAAGCAATATTAGAGATAAACTGGTCACACAAAGGCACTCTAACATACTAGTAGTTAGACAGAAGTTGGTCATGTTAGGATGTAATTCTCCCGAGTTTTACTCTTGTTTAAAATTCTTAAAACTTACCTTATTAGATGAAATTTTTTATTGATTAATTATGTCCTTACGATCGCGACCAGTAGTTTTTGAAAAATGAAAAAATTAGAATTTTTGACAAAACATACCATTGATCTATTTTGGGGTAGGGGTTAACAAATCATTTTGCAAGGAAAAGTATGCATCTTATTCATATGATTTTCTTTTCTAAGTTCTTAAAGACAGAATTGTACAACTATTTAAAACAAAAATGGTCGTTCTTGACTGTGTCATGGACAATTGGAAAACTTTTACAGATTTTACGATGTCTTGGATTTGAAAAAAAAGAAACTTTCTTATATTATAACGGAGCTATGCTTTTTAAGTGACATTTTTTCAGCTGAATGAGACCTAACAATCGGGAAACTTTGATAAGAAACTTGACGGTAGAAATCAATATTTGTGCCAAAAAAATGGCCACAAAATAGGCCAAAATTGATGAAATTTGCACAAAATCACCACAAATAGGGGTTTTCGAATGATGATAGCATGAAAAAGTGCACACGGACATATGGTTTTCTTTTCACAAAATGATTTTTTCTGACAGGGTCTTTGCATTTTGAAAATAGGTTCGAAAAACTTGATGACACATCAGGAGAAAACATCCTTAAGTCTTCCACTCAAAGTTTGAGATGAATTGTTCATGTTTATTCTTCCAAGCAAAGCTAATGGAAATTCTCGCAAACAAAGTTTAGTAATCAAGACAAAGTTAGTGGTGAATGGCCATGTTTAGTAACCGAAACTAAGACAGTGGTGAATTGGCCATGTTCAGTAACCCAGGCAAAATTAGTTATGACATATCCATGTTTAGTAACGGAGACAACGAAAGTGCCGAATTGGTCATATTTGGTATCCGAGACAAAGTAAGTGGTGAACTGGCGATGTTTTGTATTCCAAACAAAGGTAGAGTGCGTAATATTTTTTTGAATGTATAATACACCTGTCAGATGTCAAATTTTAAGAATTGCCGTGATTTTTGTATAGATCGATACTGATCCTTTTACAAAATACACGTCACACGTAACTGACTTCCTAAACGTAAAAAATATTATTGCACCTATAAACCAGAGGAAATACTCGTAAATAATATTTTGGACAAAAAATCATAACTTCAGGACAAAGACAAAAATCATCATTAGATGTTTAGGAAAACATTGCTTATTCGTTATTATCTTGATCAAATCAAGGAATTTATTAATATTTTGTCCAGGAGCGTCTTGAACTTACTATGAGGTATGAGCAAAGCTCGTTGTTTAAGGCCTCATAGTGACTTAAAATGTAGAACGACAATTAAAGCGCTATTCTATTGCATGGTTTTACCATATTCTTTCATTATTTATTTATGTGTTAAGTCTCAGTAATTAAAATATTCCGTACTTTCAGCCCCTTTTTAAACTATAAAATAATTTCATATTTCTGTTATCTTACATCTTACAGGTTAATATTTGGAACTTAGCAAATATCTTTTTCAGTCCATCATATTTATTTATTGTTGCTACGTATTCCTTTTGCGATGCAATATCCTTGAGCTCTTCTTTGTCAATTTTTCTGCCTATACCAATTGCCAAGACAATGCCATGTTTATGTACTTCTTTTGCTTCTATTTCTAAATTGGTATGATTCGTGGCCTTTCCATCTGTATTAAAATTCCAATGGCTGGCACATCATGTCTGTGTCCGTTGTTCTCTGTTAACATCGATTTACGAATAAAAGACGGGGCTTTGCCAGAATATGTAGTCAGTTTTACTTATTGTAGAGTTGATGCTATTTTTATCCGTATATGTGTTCAAATGAAATGATCAATTAGAGTATCGACTGAAAGTCATCACACCTATTCTAACTGTCAAAGCTACTGACCATTTCCTGTACAAATTTCATCATTTTTTCTGAAATTTCTACTGCCAACACTGGACGAGGAATCCAAAACAAACATAATGCCTGACTTTTTACTACATTCTGGAACTAGAATTTTATTGAGAACCATTGAAAGACATGCTGCATTTATATCACAATGTGTATATGTTGTACATGTATACGCTTTAAGAACAAGATACATATCATTACTACATGGGTAATAATTTTAAGGAAAACTACTAGTATATGGAGATACAGATATTACAGACATTAGCAATATCTATACATAAATGTCGGTCGGTCGCAATATCTCAACACCTAGATCAGTTCTACAAAGCTCCCAAGTGCGTACTTCCAAGAAGCTACTATTTTTACAAACATTTTAAGATGGGTCTTTTATACTGGGATGAACGTTCTGCAGACTGTTTGTATACAATTATTCACAGCAATGTTTTCGGTATTATTACCTGACTACATATCAAAATGAAGGTATCAATCGTAGACAAACTGTGTGGAAATTTGTCCAATTGAAGGCAATAACTCCTATATGAATACTTGATTTTTTTCTAAATTTCCATGTGGGCAGAAATTGATATGCTGAATATTTTCACAATATAAATTTAACCTCTATCTAAAACTGTGGTTGAAATATAACACAAAATGTAAAAAATCCCAAAAACTGGGCTTATGCAAGGCAATCACCACGTGGGTAGATCTTGATATGCTCGACATCTTTGCAATATAATCTTAACTTCTATCTGTTCAAATTTTTTTCAAGAAAAATAAAAACATCAAAATTTCGAAAATTTTGCGGAAAAGAGAAATCACTCTATACGGGTCATCAGATTTTCTTCGAAATTGCAGGGTGGGTAGATCTCATCATGCCGTTAAGATTTTTGATTTCTGTAATGATTTTTGAGTTATTTGCCAAAACTGCCATTTTTCCTATGTTCTATTTCTAGTAACTGCCGCCAAAATTTTTAACCTAAAAAATTGAAAATATCACATTGAAACTTTGATACCCTTGTGATGAATTAGTTGCGTTCTATTTGGCAAAATGGTTACAGACGAGAAGATTTTTGAAAGTAAGCTGACGGACAGCCGGACAACGGACGAAGGATGGCAAAAGTTCACCCTGGTATAGCCAGATATGCTAAAACCGAAATAAAGCATGGATGTAGCATTCTTCAACATCCAGCAATAAAGTCCGCTTAAACATATGCTAGTGACCATCCCGAACTCACTTAATATTTTATAGGTCATAAAAGGAATGTTGAGTGAAATATTTTTAACAAAAATGTCATATTACCAATAAATTGAGTAATCTTAGTCATAAAAGTACAGAAACCGTTTCGCTAGACAACGATGCAGGTGTTCATTTCATCAATATCCGGTTCATTATTTCTAGAAACTAACACGAGATACTTAAATTATTGACCAATTGCCAACTGAGAACAAATATACACACATGTTAGTTATTGTTTCAATAACTAATCGATCAGGAAGTGTTTAAATTTGATAACTAGAGAAAGTAACTTGTTACACTTCTTACTACTGGCTAGATGCTTCTGATGGCGGACTGAAATACATGTCAGGTACCGGAGAGTATTCACCAGCCCAGTGTTCAGTGCCTATACACTAGCCTGAAAACCAAATTTATTCGAAACTTTTAATATTTAAATTTGAGAAAAAGGCGCATCTCCCTCAATTAGGTTCTCTTTTTATCTTTGGCCTCTTCTATTTAGATTCATTTGGTTATTTGTTCTCTATCAGCTTTAATATTTTTTCGGTTAATGGACTTCCAAATGTTTTGGTTTTATCTGCACTGATGAGACATAAGTTGTCGAAATGCGCATATGCAGAAAATAAATTAACAGTAACTTCGGTATTTTGTAATTTAGATAGAGAGTATCTATATGTTATATACGCAGTTGCATACTATTTTCCTCTTCGTTTGTGTATGGACGAAAGCACCCTGAAGTTGAAATTTAGAAATCATTGGTTACATTACCTTTGTAATGTGGATTTGAAGTTACATTACAGTTAAATAAGTTCTCAATTTTATAATCAACCAGAGGTTCACCAGAGCGTGTATTGCTCACCTGGTGACTGGTTTTATTTATGGTCACCAAAAGACCATCAGTTATTATTCATACTTTAAATCTGTTCACCAACTGTAACAGTTTCAAACTTTTATGAGGTCAGAACATAAAAATCCCAAACTTTGCAAAGGACCAACACAGGACTATTGTGACCAAGTTTGATTTCAACTGGCTTGGTAGTTTCAGTGGAGAGTATCTATGTGAAACTATGTTTCTCGGTGGCGGCAATCTTGATTGATGTACAATCTTACAAATCATAAACTTTGAAGGTGACCACCAAGGACTATTGTGACCATGTTTTTCTTCAATTGGATTGATGGTTTCAGAGAAGAAGATCATTGAATGAATGCATTTTCAATATGGTCCTATGTTAAAACTATGTCCCATGCTGGCGGCCACCTCTGAACAAAAAAAAATGAATCTTGAAAGGGGACCACCAATGGACAATTGTAACCAAGTCTGGTTCCAATTGGCTTGGTAGGTTCAGAGAAGACATTTGAATGCATTTCCTATAGGGTCCCTCGGTTAAACTATGTTCCACGCTGGCGGCCATCTGGCATGAGGTACATGTATGAACATCAAAATCACAAAGTTGGAAGGAGACCACTGAAGGACAATGTGACCAGGTTTGGATCAAATTGGCTCAGTAGTTTCATATAAGATCTTATGCATCCCCCCCTGGGGTTCCTATGATAAATAATGTTCCACGCTGGCAGCCATCTTTGATGATGTACAAACTTAAAAATCACAGACAACCTAAAGATTATTGTGACCAAGTTTGGTACCAATTTGCTTGGATGATCTTTGAATGCAGTTCCTACAGGTCCTCTATCTTAAACTAGGTTCCCCACTGGCGGTCATCTTGAATGAGATACAATAATAAAAATTACAAACGTTGAAGGGGACCACCTAAGGTTTGTTGTGACCGAGTTTGGTTCACATAGGCTCACAGTTTCAGAGAAGATATTTGAATGCATTTTCCATAGGGTCCGATGTTAAACTATGTTCCTCGCTGGCGGCCATCTTTGATTAGATGCAAACATGCTGGACATAGAAGTTGAAGAAGTTCTTAATAAGCTCGACACGATACCAATTCAGATCTAATCCTCTCGCAAATAGTTTTCGAAATACGTATAAAAACGTGAAAATCTAAAGAAAAACGGGCAATAACTATTCTTAAGATCGTTATATTTTCTTCGAAATTGCAGGACATGTTAGTCTTAATTACTATGCTGACCATTTTTTGTAATCCGAACTTTACCTATATTTTCTATCATCTCCAATATATAAGACAAAAAGTAGTTAAAAACAATTTACAGAAACAGGGGAAAAGGGCAATAACTCCAAGACGGATGATGGCAAAAATTCAAATGACCTTTGTCAAGGTGACCTTAAGATACATCAGCAAACGAAGACAAGAAAAGGGATAATCCTAAACCACAGTACATATAGAGACATGACAAAGATGTAAACAAAACTGTACACACAAGAAGTGTGAACCTCCAAAAATAGTTTGTTTTTGTTTTTGTTTTTTTTTAATAATTACAGTGAGCGCAAAAACAACAAAATCTTTATTTTTGTCATTCTTGTTACCATTTTTTCCTTGTTAAGGCAGAGCTGAATTCAATTAAATTTACATGGATTGCGTTTTCCGCTTGAATACCTTGAACAAAAATTGATATTCGTAGTTGAAAATTAAAATTCAACAGATTTATGTAACAACTAGGTAAATTTTACATGATACAGACTTTAAACGGGATATAAAAAATTAAAAATAATTTGCAACTACAGTCACTTGATCAGTTATCTTAACAATGTATAAGAATATATTTACCTTATGTTTCAGTGTTTATCTCATTGAAAGGATATTGAGTAAATGCACACGAGACACACTTTTTTGGAAATACTTGGTAAAAATTAAGCAATGAAACAATGCTTTTTTGCAACATAAATTTAGTTTTTTCCTTTGATCGTTTTCAAGAATAAATAAGAGATGACGAGCGTCGATAATCTAAACCGAAACATTTGATGATATTGCATAAAAAGTCACGTGTGCCCGTAGAAGCCATGCATTATCCAACATTTGCACGGCTTAGCTCCGCCCCCAAAACGTAAATTTTCGCCTCCATCGAATTCAAACAATAATTCAGATCAATTATAAAAGATTTTAAAATGAAAAAAAAAACAGACGACAGCCACTTTATTACACCTGAAAGTAAAGTGAATTTTTAAATACAAGTATTTTGAATTAATAACTGTTGCCCCTTTTACGGATTTTTTGGATTTGGTTTGATTTGGTTTGATCTGCACTGATGAAGGTATTTTGTTGTTTGGAAGAAGTACACGAATACAAATATCTCGGATACTTCCTTAATAAGTCTCTGAAATCTAATTTTCGTGTCAATAGTGTTTTGAAAGATAAAGTTGAGTATCAGTTAAATTACCTGACTCGTATTCTTGGAGAACATGGGATTTTAATAATTCTAATAATTTTAATAATTATCCCCGCACTTTCGAATGAAAGTTCGGGGACATTGTCGTTGGCCTTGTCCGTCCGTCCGTCACAAATCCTTGCGACGCGAACTCCTACATTTTTGGATTTAGGGTTTTAATCTTGTTATAGAACTGTTGCATATATGCTGCAAATGCGCAATAAGCTTTCGGATTTTTGATATTGGTCTTGGTGCAAACAAGAGGCCCCAAGATGTCCATTTTGACACATGTGGCATGCGACGCGAACTTCTCCTACATTTATGGATTAAGGGTTTTAATTTTGTTGTAGAATTGTTGCATATGGTCTGTAGATGCGCAATAAGCTTTCGGATTTTTTATATTTATCTTGATGCAAACAAGAGGCCCCAAGATGTCAATTTGACAAAGACCACGAAATGTGGATTGTGACACATATGGCATGCGACGCAAACTCATCCTACATTTTTGGATTTATGGATTTAATTTTGTTGCAGAATTGTTGCATATAGTCTGTAGATGCGCAATAAGCTTTCAGAATTTGGATTCCGGTTCCAACTTGGGTAAATTTCCTGAAAATGTCAAAGACTGATATTTTTAGACATTTTGGTATATAATCTTATATTTTGGCAAGTATTTGGAAAAAATAAAAATTTTGAAATCTTAGAATTCGAAAATGTGATTCCAATTTTGGTAAATATCCTGAAAGTCTCAAAGACCACTTATTTTTTGGAGTCTACCTAGCAACAATACTTTTAGTATTTGTTTTGATAAGGTTATTCATTTTCACCAATTGGATTTCAAAAATATTTGATTCCAAGTTTGGTAAATTTCCTGAAATGTGTCAAAGACCACTTATTTTTTAGAATTCTACCTAGCAAAAATACTGTCAGGATTTGTTTCCATTAGGGCAATCATTTTCATCAATTGAATTTCAAAAATATTTGATTCCAATTTTGGTAAATTTCCTAAAGGTGTCATAGTGTCATATGGCAGAATCAGGAGTACTTTACTAATTTGCATAGCGGCCATCTTATAACTCTTGCTTGTCGGTCATGTTTAGTTGAAATGCATAGGGGAGATATTGAAATTTGCAAAATTATCTTATTATACACTTCAGAAGATATTTGTCCGCATCTAACAAGATTCTACACATGGTTTACGTCTATTCTATACATAAATACTTATCTGTAATAATGAAAATTTCCGACCAATTGAGTTTGAAATTCGAAGCGGGATCATGACATTTTGACTGTAGAGGCCATTGTATAACCAGTGGTTGCACCCAACCTGATAACTGCCAAGTAAGCTTTCTTTGACAGAAAAATACACATCAAAGATAAATATGTAGCAAATTTGTCCGCAGATGACTTTGAAATATAACTCGCATAAATTTATAAACAATTGTCCCTTTTAAACTTACTCAAGAACATTCGCGGCCAAATCAAATTAAATTGAAAATGTGTAATTCCAAGCTTTCCAACGACGGGAAATCCTTCTTCAGACGGGTTTAAACCGCAATTTCTATGTTTTAAAATTCCCACAGCAAACATTTTTCATCACGGAAGATAACATTAAAACAGTACTGTTAGAAAAAAGACGGGGTAGTATGAAAAAAATCCGGAACAATGAAATTTACTTTAGAAGTTGAATTTTAATAAAGGGAAGTGATTCACCAAAAAAGGGGCGTGGTCACGTGATTTTACCTCATAAATAAAATCAAGTTCAAGTTCAAGTTCAAGTTCAAAAGCTTTATTTAAAGACGATATACATAACAACAATATAACATAAGCTCTCAAGAGCTTTTAAATCGTAAATACCCCCCATTCTGCCTTATGTCAAAGACCACTTATATTTTGGAATTATACCTAACAAATATGTAGGGATTTTTTTTTTCCTTTAGGGCAATCATTTGCACCAATTGAATTTCAAAAATATTTGATTCCAATTTTGGTAAATTTCCTAAAGGTGTCATAGTGTCAGTCAAACACCACTTATTTTTTGGAATTATACCTAGCAACAATAATGTTAGGATTTTTTTTCCATTAGGGCAATCATTTGCACCAACTGAATTTCAAAAATATTTGATTCCAATTTTG
>MJUU01036936.1:132008-160907 GCA_002080025.1 Modiolus philippinarum | reverse complement strand
AGTTTTTGTGACAGTGCTTTTGCTCTTTCCACAAAGTCACTGTATGTACTGCACGCTCTACAGTAACGAATTAATTGTGAAATATATACTCCATATGCTGGGGATGCAGGTATATTGCTGCAGAGAAAGGGAAAGTTCACAATTGGAAAGTCAAAATCATCACGTTTGTCATATAATCTAGATCTCAGACGTCCATGTTCGTCAATGTACAACAAAAGGTCAAGGTATGAAGCAGAATCGGGCGTATCGGTTGTCTCTTTAATTTCAAGTTCACTGGGGTAGATACGATGTAAATATTCTTTAAATTTTGGGTTATTAAGAGAAAGTACATCGTCTATATATCTGAAGCTGAAATTAAAAGTCTGGGCTAGCTGTTTTTGTTTCTGTTGTATCAGCCCTTGTAAAAACTTTGCTTCCAACGAAAAAAGGAAAAGGTCAGCTAAAAGTGGCGCACAATTTGTTCCCATAGGAATCCCTATTGTCTGTTGAAAAACACGGCCTCCACATTCAACAAAAATGTTGTCGATCAAAAATGCAAGCATCTTAATCACGTCCTTTTCACTGTATTTCTTGTTTGACTCAGTGTGGTTCTTTACAAAATATGTTTTATAATATAATAGATATCTGATAACATGTATGGCACAAATGTGTATCTTGTTAAGATCTACATTTGTTACATTGGGTCCAAAGTTATTGGACCAACCGTTTTGAGCCTATGGACCAGAACCCGATTTTTGATGTCTGATTTCGGGTTTTTTGCTTATAGCTCAAATACCATTGAAGATACAAAGAGACATTCAATACAAAAAATGTTATGGAAGATGTCACCTTCAAAAGGAGGTCGAGGTCAAAGTTCAAGGTCATGGCCAAAAACTTTATTTCACATAAAAGAATCAATAAATGTAAATTGTAAGCTTAAATTGTTGATTAATTATGAGATTATTATGAGGGAACTTCCGGGGAAGACCTATCAATTGTTTTTCGAACAATTGACATACTAGTTTTCTCAAGAATTGGTGGTCAAAATTCAATGAACCTTGTATGTAATTTAAAATTTTGATATCACCCACCATAGAGGCATAACATAATAATAATATATTAATAGGAATGATTTGTCTGATGCAATCACAAAGTGTGTATAGGTTAATCATAACTACCAATATCAGTGATGGACAGAATCACGTTGAGTTTTAAATCCCTAATTCTTAAATCGTGGACTCCTTGTTCTTTCAAAGAACATTAAAGAATTAATTCTTATTGGGCGACTTCTGTGTTTGCTTGCAAACACATTATCACTCATTATTATTACGCTTTCTTTCTTTCTTTCTTCCACCTCTTTTTGTCCGGCTTATATCTCAATGATGCCTGGACAGAAATAATTCATACTTGGTACAAAGTTGGAACACTATCTGGATGGGTGCATGCAAGTATAATTTTTTTCAAAGTGGCCACCATTTTCAAGATTGCTACCAAAATACGAAAAATTTGAAATTCGTCCAATTTTAACGAAAATTGAAATTTTCTCAATCATGCTTCAATGGAATTCATTCATATTTGGTACAAAGTTGGATCACTATCTGGAGGAGGGTATGCATGGAAATTTTTTTTTCAACATGGCCGCCTTTTCCAAGATTGCCGCCGAAATACGTAAAAATTTCAACTTTGTCCGATTTCAACGAAATTTGATTTCTAGGTAGATTTTGATGCTGCGAACAAGCTTGAACCATCGAATTGGCTGTCAGGGGCGACATCAGCTATTGCTTGCAATTGCAAATCTAGTTGTATCTTCAAATTGAAAACAGCATATCACTGCATGATAAACTTTCAACTAAAGTATAGAGGTGAGATGGGCCTTCCATAAAGGGGGTTACATAAGCATGGCAAAAGAAAAGGACAAAGACTGGGAACAGCTTATTATGGGTAAAATAAGATCCAAAGAGCGCTTATAATTTGTTTCTGACAGAATTCAACGCAACAAGAGACAATGTGTATCCAAAGTTTAGTATACATCAGCTAATAAGACTGAGAAACATAATTATTTATCCATAGACATAAAAACAAAAAAGAAAAGATACAAGAACAGGTGGTGGCAAAGGTATATGGAAAGTAGGGATAGCAAATAATTACCATTGATTTATGAAAGCAAGGGAAAAAGTGAAAAATATGGTTAAGAAAGCAAAACTTAAAATAGAAAAATATATTGCTGTATATATTGCCGATTTTACTTGCCAAGTTTCCTTACAATCAACTCGATGAGTGCCCTGTGATCGTTTATATGTTGTGTTGTCGATTAGTCCCTTTGTCGGGCAACGGATGACAGTGTTTGTAAGAGTTCTTTGGGCGATTTTTTATGCTTGTTGACGACTTCGCATCCATGACAAAAAAGTAAAACGGTGGACATGGATGTAGCGTTGTTCAACATCTATTGAATTCCGCTCAAAGCGGAGCTAAGGCCGTCTTTAACTTACTATGAGGTAAGATTGTTTGCTCTTTGTTGAAGGCATCACGATGACTTCAAGATGAAGAACAACAATTAAAGCCTTGTTACATTTGCTTAATCTTACTATGTATTTTTTAGGTTTTTGTCCCATGTACATTTACTCCATATCCCTTTATTTCGTCATTGCAAAAATGCCAAGGACACAATAACACAATATAATTTTGGCAATATACAATTTCCAAAAGAAAACCAAAATACAGAACTTAAATAAAAAGACGAAGATTGAAACTCCAGCTAACGAAGTGTGCCAAAGACAACTAACATCATTCTGAATTTTTTTTACAGTATTTACCAGAGAGCCAGCAGGATACATGTTTTGTGTGTATCTGTCAGATATTGAGAATGTTGAGGTTGAATGCCAGTTTAATGAAAGATGAGAAAAAAATGATTTCTGAATTAAACTCAAATAAATCACAAGGACCACTTTTCTTACTCTCAAAAGCTCTTTCAGACAACCGCAGTAGAATACCGACGGAACATAGGAGAGGTATTTACAAAAATCGAAGTCAAAAGACATTGCAAAATTGAGAACATAGAAAGCAATTACGTTAGACAGCTACAAAGCACAGAAATAAAAAACAAAACATACAAAACCAAGGTACTCACAGTGTGAATTCCCATGAGACTGAAAGTGACATCATGTGCTTCGTAAGGGTAAGCATGTCCTGCTCTGTTAACGGCACCCGTCGCACTGTAAGTGAGTCAATCTAGGTAAAAGTCAAAATCGGTATAGTCAAATCCAGGGAGACGTGAATCTAGCTGAAAATATCCGCTTTTATTTGGGATACCGACATGTCATATCCCTCAATGATTTTATGGTGACGGCCATAGAATTTCTTCAGGGATGAAAATTACATAGGCCGAACACATCCCTGATAAAGCAGCTTAAATGTAGAGGTTATTTCACGAGATGCAATGATTTGCTTTTATTTTATGCCATTCGACCAGATAAGAGAATTTCTTCCGTATTTGTAGAATTGTTGATATCGGTCCCGCGCAATATCGATTTCTTACCGGAACCGTTATGGCATTTGCTTTTGAGCTGCGAAAGTATTCGGATTATGGTCGGGCTGTTTTAAAAAAAAAACAATTTTGGTCTGAAAACCATGGCAATAAAACTGATTTTTAATACAGTTTAATCGTAGATTGTTTACAAAATAGGCAGATTATCCAAGAAAGTTGAAAGTTCAATAATTTAGAGTTATATAAATTCTAAAATTAATTGGTATTTCCAAGAAATGTTGTTGCTGATAGTTGAATAGTTGTAATGGATATGCCGTTTCCACTTGGATATTTGTTCTCAGAAAAGTCTCGAAGCCTATTAAGTAAACGAGGCAAGCAATTAGTTAACATGTGTTGCATAACCGTTAGGACTTAATGATCTCTCTTAAATGTATCCCACAGAAACGAATGCATTCCCTACATGATCCATACAATTTGAATTAATGCGAATGGAAAAGGTTACTAAGCCGTGTGCCGAACTTAAGAAAAATAAAACAAAAAGTTCAGACTTCACATGGCGTGTTCTTAAATCCGTTAACAAATTAGACGTCTTTGATATATTGCGTAAAATGCTTCCTCATTGAAAAGAAATATATTCCCTTGCTTAACAAACAGAAACAATTACAGATAGACAGGCACGTTTTTAAACATTCTTTATGTTATATGATTATTGTATTGATGATATCATTCCTTTAATCTCATTTGTCTCTCCAGATATAGGCAAATAACGGTAAATGGAGTATGGAATAAAAACATTATTAGACAAAGGTTTCCCTTGGCATATTCTAAATATTTCACAGACAAAGGTTTCCCGTGGCATATTCTAACTATTACAGAGACAAAGGTTTCCCGTGGCATATTCTAAATATTTCAGAAAGAAATAACAAAATACCGAAGTTACTATTAAATTATTTTCTGTATATGCGCATTTCGACAATTATATCTCATCAGTGCAGATAAAAACAGAAACATTTGGAAGTCCATTAACCGAAAATACGTTAAAGCTGTTAGAGAACAAATTACCAAAACGATCTAAAAAGAAAAGCCAAAATTCAGCTAAAGACAGAGCTATGCATGAGGTAGATGCTCCTTAGTTTTAAACAAAATTTTGTAATTTAGATATTGCAAGTTTCAATACAATCGGTTTTCGGTTCAGCACCCAAGTACTGACTACTGGTTGGTGAATACCCTCGGGGACTTGCGGTCCACCAGCAGTGGCATCGACCCCAGTGGTAATAAATAACAAAATACCGAAATTACTGTTAATTTATTTTCTGCATATGCGCATTTCGACATCTTATGTCTTATCAGTGCAGATCAAAACCAAAACATTTGGAAGAAATTCCCATAATAAATATTTTAGAGACAAAGGTTTCCCAAGGTATATTCTAAATATTTAAAAAAACAAAGGTTTCGCGTGGCTTATTCTTAATATTTCAAATGCAACTGGTCTCTATTTTCATGAAGAAAAGGAATTTTCATATTTCACAACGTAACGGTGCGAAGAAAAGTGTAGTTCCTTCTATCCCTGAACCTGTATCTGTTTTGAGGAGATGTCTTTGAATGAGTCCTCGGGTTAAGGTCGGGGTACTACCTTGTCAAAGAGGAGGGGGAACGTCGCCACACGAAAAGGCTTTAGACAAATAGTGGAACATTACACACAACAACATGCGCAGTTTAAATATCCCTGATCTTTATTTCGAGCCCTTGTGGTCATAAATAACGGGGTTAACATTCTTTCCAATTTTTCCCTTTATCAATGGCAATCAACCCTTGTTGCTCCACTGACCTTTTTTATTTCTTCGTTATATTTGTATGAAATAAATAATCTGTACTCCGCATTATGCTGTCGGCACGTAAAACAGTGATCAATCAATCCATTATATATCTCTGTCTTGATATTGATACATTTACACTATCTCATACTACTTCTTAATGAAATACTCGCTGATTTTGAGAGCACGATAAAAGCAACGTGACAGGACCATATAACGACGGTTTTACCAATTAAAGCATTTCTTACGGTATGGCATGAAATCATGTTTAATTAAATGATGTGAAAATTTTTAGTAGCTTAAAAAGAAAGAAATCTAAATTCTGAAGTGTTCAAAGAACACCGGCTGCTAAAAATACACTGTTTGAACTGTGAACAGCTTGCATATTTTTGCATTTTAACATGGTACTGTTAGAGAAGTAACACGTACCATGGATTTTAAGTTGGTAGTGTCTTAGGGTTAGAAAATGACATTTACCAGTCAGCTATCAATTACAAACAGATCGTTCAAAAACATATTTGCCTTACTCACAGTGTGACGGGTTCTGATCACAAAGCAGGACATGCTTACCCTTCCGGAGCACCTGATGTCACTCTCAGTTTCATGGGAGTTCACATTGTGAGTTCCTTGGTTTTGAATGTTGTGTTTTTTGTTTCTGTGTTTTCATTTTTGCCAAGTCTTTGGACTTCGATCTTTGTAAATGCCGCTCCTTTGTTCCTTCGATATCCTAGTACCGTTGTTTCATAATTTTATACTCCAACACCCGTTAGATTAAACATATCTATAAAGATAAAACGCATCATTTTTAAAAAGGTATATAAATTCGATATTTTCGACGATTACAATAAATATTGATTTTCTTTTAGATTAAGAAATGAAAGACACAGAATATTTTACCACTTAACAGTGCAGACAGAAACATTTGTAAAAAAAATTACAGGTGTAAAACCACAAAAGTCAACTAATCGAAGCTTGGAACATACAAAAAATTGTCTATTAGAATCTATATGTAAGCTTTGTAGTCTTACATCTTCGTAACTGTGCTACAAAATGGATTGATAAATAAGTAGTAGGGCAGTTACTAGATGGCAAAATATAACGATGTTTGAATGGATTGTTGTGAAGCTTAGGACCCCAGTACACAGTAGGCAAAGTATTATCTTTAGGAGGAACTTAGAGCATTTCTGAATACTTATAATGTTGTTTTGATGCACGTTTTGATCACAGTTGGTAAGTATGAAATTGTCCAGTTCTTGAAGTAGTAATTCACTACATTTGTATCGTGTTTTTAAATGCGTACGCCACATTCGCCACATTTTTTTTTTTTTTTGCAGTTCAAAGCAAATGTTCTTCTGTAATATTTCTTACAAAAATCATTGTTCTTGGACATGTGTTAATATCATTAAGGTATGAATCTTTTGCTGGACAGCATTTTTTGTTCGTTTTAACACACTTTTCATCAACAGGTCATGGGTGTTACCATGGGTTCAAAATGTGTACCTCTTATTGCAGATCTTTTTCTGTTCCGTTACAAACGAGACTTCATGAAAAAACTAAAAATCGAACCGTTTAAAACAGCGATAAACTTGTAAGAACACTTTGCCAGTTAAGTTTATGTTTGTTGACGATCCCGCATCCATGGATCAAAGGATAAAAAAACATGGATGTGGCGTTGCTCAGCAATTAGCATTGAATACCGCTAAACCGGTGCTAGGGGCCGTCTTGAACTTGCTATGAGGTATGAGTAATGCTCATTGTTGAAGGCCTCATGGTGACTTCAAGATGAAGAACAACAATAAAAGCGTTGTTCCATTGCTGTGTTTTACCATGTATTTGTAGAGATTTGTAGAGATTTTGTCTCATAATCATTTACTCCATATCCCTTCATTGTTAATTTATTTCATTTGCGCTATTGTCTTTAGGTTACTCGTTGTAGATTGACGTGGTTCTCACTTACTTCAATGAAAATAAAAGGAATATTGACGATACCGTTATTACAATTGACAATTCCAATTTTAGATTATGTAAACCTCATTTACCCACAAGAACTGGAACTAAATAAAGCTAACAATAATTCCAGATACTACCCTTTTCTGCATTTCAATAACACTATTGAACTTGGTAAAATCAAAACTAAAATTTATGATAAAAGGAATCATATTGTTTTCACTATAACTAATTCCGTTTTTCTCGACTTGGACGTTCCTACACCTACAACCTACGGGGTATACATTTCTCAACTGGTGCGATTCGCACGCGTTTGTTCTACTCTTAACGATTTTATTGAACATAACCTTACTATCACAGACAAACTTTAAGAACATGGTCACATATTTAATGTTCTTAAATACAAATAAGCAATTTTATAATAGATATGAACATTTAATATCTATATATGTCGTTACTCAGAAGCACTTATTACTAAGTGCTTTTCTAATCCTCGTTTTAAAAGGCCAGAAACTGATAAAAAAAACTCAGGAATAACTTACATTTTTTCGCAATAGGGATATTGATCCGCTTGAATCCGTTTAATTAGCTTAGGAACCACTGACCAAAAGATTTGGCCGCTTACAGATACTGCCGATGTCTACTGAAAAAATTTGATGATTCTTTACCAAACCCGCTTTGGGAAGTTTTGCGATTGATTTTTCTTCCGCAGTGCGAAAGTGTTTTACCAGCAGAATAGGCTTCTAAAATAGCCGGCAGATTAGCTGCGAGGTTTCCTTGACCCATCTTTCAAAAATTACTTTTTCTTTCAAGATTGTGGCCTTCGAGTTAGTAGTCTATCAGTATTCTATTTTAGTCAAATGTTTATTATACTGTAAGGACACGGGACGGAGAAAAGGGAGGTTCAAATATCAATAACTGGTTTAACCCTACCGCCGGGTTTTGCTGCTTGTGAGTGCCGGTACCAAGTCCATCTGAGTTCATATCGTTGTTTACGTTTGTCTTTTGTCTTATTTGTGCTTCTATGTCAGATTGTAGCCTATAATTTTTATTTTCAGCCATTGTAGATGTTAACTTTTATCCCTTTTTTTATTTCATTCAAAAATGGTTGTCATGCTAACATGCTCTGTCTAAAGTGAGTGAAACTTGTATCTTCATCTAGCGCTTTCATTTCGAAGTAATACTCGGGGATATTTCAAGTTTCAGCTTTTATCACTTGTTTGAGAATAAAAATCAACTCCAATTTTCTAAAAGCCTGATCAAGATTATTCTTATCTCTTTCAATTAATCTTTAAAACGAAATTTTAAAAGATTTTAAACTTATCTGAATACAACACAATTGCTTTGATTGCAATCATCTACACAAGTCGGGAGCTTGGGAAATACTCTTGATACATCAGACATATTTTATTACACATCAGATTAAAAAGTTTCAATTAAAGTAAAAACTTTTTTCAAAGTTAGGAAATCTGTGACATTTCTTTTACTGAATTTTTAAACTATTTGAACAAATCTACGAACACCAAGCTTTGTCAAAGCTTGTTAGACATTTTTTCTTTTCAACAAAGTTTTGCCAGACAGTTTAAAACAAAATCTGATTCTGTTTAATGTAGAATATCCCTTGGTATTCATATTTTTACTCTTGCAACATAACAATAATACACCGTACAACCGCGTTGTACCATTTTGATCATCGGTGTTTGTTTACGTGCATAGAAGTGGAACAGTGGTGTAAAGATTTTTAATATTTTTTCATCATTCTGGACAGAACAATGATTTGATTTGGATGCATCATAAGTTACTTGATGAAATCAATTTCTAATAACATATACATTTCGGTAGACCTTAAAACAAATCGTTACTGAAAATCACGCGAAAATCTCAGATCTTGAACTTCAGTCACTTATTCCATACAATTTCGTTCTTCAAAAGCTATTAATCAACATCAGATGTATCTTTTAACTTTTTTTTATGTATACAGTATTATTCAAATGTCAAATGTTTTTGTTTAATTTGACATTACTTGACACAACAAGAAGAAGATAGGATACGATGCATGACTTTTTCAAAAGAAGATTTTATCTAAGTGACGATGCAGTCAACAGAAGTAACACAAACGTCCAAATGATAATATTTTTTATACCTCCTTTAAAATGAAGTTGAGGGGACATTGGTTTCAGCTTGTGCGACTGTCTAGATCTGTTTGTCCTTCTGTCTGTCCGTCAATCAATCTTTGGCATACGTTTTTGTCTGTGGTAATCTCGACTCTCCTCCGATCATCTTCATAACACCTGTTTACAATTTTGTCAAGATAGCAAGTATCATATAAGCCTGTGCACCTAGTTTTTCAAACGTTTAGATTTTATCTGCACTGAAGAGACATAAGTTGTCGAAATGCGCATATGCAGAAAGTAAATTCACAGTAACTTCGGTATTTAGTTATTTAAGATGAATTCATCAAATTTTGAAAAAGTTACGTTTATATGGAAAATTTTGTCCGGAAGTGATTTCGGCCCCTTGGTAAAGTTTGTTTTTGAGATTTTTTCCGAATTCTGCAAACCTTTAAACATGTCATTTTTAAAGTTTGGAAATCCATGATTTTGATGAGTTCAGAGATTCAAAGAGTCAATAATAACCCACTCCTTCATAACTGTAAGTCAGATTAAAACCATACTTCCAAGATATCTTGTTTACAGGATCATGTTATGCACCTTATAATTAAAATATTTAATTTACTGATTAGAATTGTTTTTTAAAAGATCTCAGTCCCTTGTCGAGAAGTTTGAACTTTCTCGAGATTTTTTTTTTTTTTTTTTTTTTTTTTTTTTTGCACTCATTGGGATGAACATTTCTTTCAATGTCTGCGACTTTTCAAAAGCAATTGTTGTAGAATTGCTACATAAGACACTTATGGATTGGCGCTCCAACAAAACTATCACATTTTTAGACTGTGCCAAGTCAGGACCACTGCGGTTTACAGTTTTTATTGCTGGTTTTGCACTTTTTGCCTTTTGAATTCCTGATCAAATTTGGTTCAAAATATCTAACAAATTAATAGCTTGAAAAGAATCATTTAGCAGCCGTGGTAAAACACAGAAACGTGGAATTGGGTTCTTTGTGCTCGGCGTATTCTTTAACATACAATTTTATAAGCTAGGTGATGCCACATCATGAAAATCGAAAATCGTGTACTGAAAAGACGGTGAATGCTCATTATCAAAAAAAAATTTAATTGTATATACTAAAAAAGTCCAAAACGGTAGTAAGTTGTATTCTTACAGCTCATCCAATCCAACAAAATGTCAGCTTTTCAACTCTAAAAACTTTACAACAGGAAACCATATATACCGCTTCGTAATATATCATGCTGTTTACCATCCCTTTTCTGTACTCAAGATATGAAAATGAAAGGAAATGGGGTAAATTTCAAGGAGACAACATCCCATCTCAGGTTAAAACTATCCAAACCAAAGCAACTTGGGGTCACCGTATGTTCTCATAAAAACTATCACTTATACGCGGGTGAAATAAGTCAGTAAACGAACTTCTGTCGTTCAGAGTTGAGCTGCTCTCTGCTTCGGATTAGTCCCAGGGTTGTTTAGAGACTTAGTCATGTAAAACCCATATGACTTTAATTCAGTTTCATTTAAATGCAAAATATATTTTTTCTATTTTTCATTTTTTATTATTTATTTTATTTTTGTGAATTAACCTTTTAAAACTTGAATAACCTTTGGAAATGCAGTTTTGTCCTCTTAGATATCACACAACACATCCGTTGATCGTAGCTGATCTCTGCTGATGATCGTATCATTCAATAAAATGAGTCGACCGAAGATCGTTTCCTTTTTTTCACATGTAGTGTTGAGTAAAGTCAGATTACACAAAAACAACTAACATTTGAACACTGTTTCACATATTAAGAGAAAGGTAATTGATGTATCTTAAAAAAAAATCTTTTGCTGATTTTATATAATAATTTGATAAATTCAAAGTTGTATGGAATAAGCCATCATTGAAGTTCATGATGTCAGCTTTTGCAAGATTTTAAGCATCAATTTGATTCAAAATCCCCCCGAAATGCACATGATATAAGAAAGTAATATACTGTTTTCAGTATATGTGACTTGTAACCTTCATTTTTACATCCAAATCAATTTATGATTCATCTTAGGATGGCGTGAAATATATACTACTGTTTTACTTCTCTGTACGTAAACAAACATCGATGATCGTATCAATCAGCCGATGATCAAAATGATACAACGCGGTTGTACGGTGTGAATAAGATGGGGCTATAATCTGTCAAGTTAAGTTATTGTCTTTGTGACACGTTCAAATTCCCAACTAGATGGAAAGTTACCAGAGCTATAAAAATAATTAAACATTTCAAGCAAATTTTTTTCGCAGCATGTATAGTTTTTCAAGAGTTTCTCTAAATCGCAAATGATGAGGTCCTCCTATTTCCTTTTTGTATTGTAATTGCGAATATTCTGTAAGTGGATGTCATAACAGGAAAAGAATTACTGCAACTCCTAGTAGACAAACTGTACAAAAACGATGTAAGCACTAATTCTATATTATTCGATAAATGTAGAGTCCTTTGGGGTCATACGGAAGGTGATTCTTCCTGTCCTTACTTATTTCTTCCCCTTTTAATTGGCAATCAAAACTCGTTGCCCTTGTTTTCTCACCTACCTGTCTCTTTTTCATATGTAGTTTTTCGCGTCCTGATATAACTGCACTACTGCTCACCAAACGTAACATCAATCAAATATTCCAGCACTTCGTTGGTGGCGCGAAAACTGGTTTATTTGGAAACTTACAGTATCTAAAATAAGAAAATTTTGTTTAAAACTAAGCAGTATCCCCCTCATGCAAAGCTCTATCTTTACGATATCCAGGTTAAAACGACCCAAAACAAAGCATCTAGGGGTCACCGTACGGTTTTCAACACAGTGAGGAACCTCACACCATATAGCAAGCCCTAAATGGCCCTAAATAAGGTAAAAAAGTGAAAAAATTAATGGAAACAAACTACACCCAATAACCAAGATATCAAGAACACAAAAGTTTATAAGAAGACAAGGACAAGCCAATGACCAACATATTCCTGACTTGGGACAGGCGCAAAAATTGCGGTGGAGTTAAACTCGTTGATTTTTTATTTCAATTCGATACTTTCAATTATTTCTTTTCTATCAGCTTTAATGCCTATTTTGAATTTTGGATTTCCAACGTTTTGACTTTAAGTCTGTTTCACTTCCTTTAGATAATGGAAATTTAACAATTCCTCCTTTATTTGAAAACCAATTTCTCTAAAGTTTTGCATGTAGATCAAGAATGACCATACATAACTGAAAATGACATTGTTCCGATTAAAAATATGCAAAGACCGCTGTGTACATGTGAATTTTCCTCTTTTTTTTGTAAGACAGGTTAAAAATTCTAAGTGTTGGATTTTTCTCTTTCGAGGGCGAACAGGCAGGAAAATCTAATCGATGAGCAAAATACATTTGGATAATACTAGATTACCTGTCGACAGGTAAAAGGTGACACTACCCATGTCAGATTAGTCCATTCTCGGTGACAATCNATCGCTGTTTTTTCGAAGAAAAAAAAAGTATACGATTTATGAATAAATAATTATCGAATTTAGAAGTGTACGGTATTTTAAGTCATGCAAAATTTTGAGCCGAAACATACAGCAATGCAGTCAGCAAAATGCAAAATCCATTATCTACTGGAAGTGAAACGGAGTTTAATCTGCACTGATGAGACATAAGGTGTTGTAATAGCCATATTCTGAAAGTACTTTTACAGTATTTTGTTATCTAACTGACTAGTATCAATCAGTCAGTCTGCTAATTGTAATATTTTTTCACGTCACTTATATATTGACCTGTAATTGCGCATTCCCAGGTTCACTTTGATGTTGAAACCATATACTAGTATACCGCTTTGTAATATATCATTCAGTTTACCATCCCTTTTCTGTACTCAAGATATGAAAAAGAAAGGAAATGGGGTAAATTTCGAGGAGACAACATCCCATCTCAGGTTAAAACTACCCAAACCAAAGCAACTAGGGGTCACCGTATGTTCTCATAAAAACTATCACTTATACGCGGGTGAAATAAGTCAGTAAACGAACTTCTGTCGTTCAGAGTTGAGCTGCTGTCTGCTTCGGATTAGTCCCAGGGTGGTTTAGACTTAGTCATGTAAAACCCATATGACTTTAATTCAGTTTCAATTGAATGCAAAATATATTTTTTCTATTTTTCATTTTTTATTATTTATTTTATTTTTGTGAATTAACCTTTTAACACTTGAATAACCTTTGGAAATGCAGTTTTGTCCTCTTAGATATCACACAACACAGCTGTTGATCGTAGCTGATCTCTTTTGATGATCGTATCATTCAATAAAATGAGTCGACCGAAGATCGTTTCCTTTTTTTCACATGTAGTGTTGAGTAAAGTCAGATTACACAAAAACAACTAACATTTGAACCCTGTTTCACATATTAAGAGAAAGGTAATTGATGTATCTTAAAAAAAATCTTTTGCTGATTTTATATAATAATTTGATAAATACAAAGTTGTATGGAATAAGCCATCATTGAAGTTCATGATGTCAGCTTTTGCAAGATTTTAAGCATCAATTTGATTCAAAATCCCCCCGAAATCCACATGATATAAGAAAGTAATATACTGTTTTCATTATATGTGACTTGTAATCTTCATTTTTATATCCAAATCAATTTATGATTCATCTTAGAATGGCGTGAAATATATACTACTGTTTTACTTCTCTGTACGTAAACAAACATCGATGATCGTATCAATCAGCCGATGATCAAAATGATACAACGCGGTTGTACGGTGTGAATAAGATGGGGCTATAATCTGTCAAGTTAAGTTATTGTCTTTGTGACACGGTCAAATTCCCAACTAGATGGAAAGTTACCAGAGCTATAAAAATAATTAAACATTTCAAGCAAATTTTTTTCGCAGCATATATAGTTTTTCAAGAGTTTCTCTAAATCGCACATGATGAGGTCCTCCTATTTCCTTTTTGTATTTTAATTGTGAATATTCTGTAAGTGGATGTCATAACAGGAAAAGAATTACTGCAACTCCTAGTAGAAAAACTGTACGAATACGATGTAAGCACTAATTCTATATTATTCGATAAATGTAGAGTCCTTTGGGGTCATACGGAAGGTGATTCTTCCTGTCCTTACTTATTTCTTCTCCTTTTAAGTGGCAATCAAAACTCGTTGCCCTTGTTTTCTCACCTACCTGTCTCTTTTTCATATGTAGTTTTTCTCGTCCTGATATAACTGAACCACTGCTCACCAAATGTAACATCAATCAAATATTCCAGCACTTCGTTGGTGGCGCGAAAACTGGTTTATTTGGAAATTAACAGTATCTAAAATAAGAAAATTTTGTTTAAACTAAGCAGTATCCCCCTCATGCAAAGCTCTATCTTTATGAAAAAAAAGAAATGGGGTAAATGTTAAGGAGACAATATCCCATATCCAGGTTAAAACGACCCAAAACAAAGCATCTAGGGGTCACCGTACGGTCTTCAACACAGTGAGGAACCTCACACCATATAGCAAGCCTTAAATGGCCCTAAATAAGGTAAAAAAAGTGAAAAAATTAATGGAAACAAACTACATCCAATCACCCAGATATCAAGAACACAAAAGTTTATAAGAAGACAAGGACAAGCCAATGACCAACATATTCCTGACTTGGGACAGGCGCAAAAATTGCGGATTAGTTAAACTCGTTGATTTTTTATTTCAATTCGATACTTTCGATTATTTCTTTTCTATCAGCTTTAATGCCTATTCTGAGTTTTGGATTTCTAACGTTTTGACTTTAATAATCAATGAAGGGATATGGAGTAAATGCAAATGAGACAAAGTCTCTACAAATACATAGTAAATAAGCAATGGAACAACGCTTTTATTGTTGTTCTTCATCTTTAAGTCTGTTTCACTTCCTTTAGATAATGGAAATTTAACAATTCCTCCTTTATTTGAAAACCAATTTCTCTAAAGTTTTGCATGTAGATCAAGAATGACCATACATAACTGAAAATGACATTGTTACGATTAAAAATATGCAAAGACCGCTGTGTGCATGTGAATTTTCCTTTTTTTTTCTTTTGTAAGACGGGTTAAAAATTCTAAGTGTTGGATTTTTCTCTTTCGAGGGCGAACAGGCAGGAAAATCTAATCGATTCGCAAAATACATTTGGTTAATACTAGATTACCTGTCGACAGGTAAAAGGTGACACTACCCATGTCAGATTAGTCCATTCTCGGTGACAATCGCTCGCGGTAAATATTTTCAGTATAAACATAATAGAGATTTTGAAAAAGCTGTTTTTTCGAGAAAAAAAAGTATACGATTTATGAATTTAGAAGTGTACGGTATTTTAAGTCATGCAAAATTTTGAGCCGAAACATACAGCAATGCAGTCAGCAAAATGCAAAATCCATTATCTACAGGAAGTGAAACAGAGTTTAATCTGCACTGATGAGACATAAGGTGTTGTAATAGCCATATTCTGAAAGTACTTTTACAGTATTTTGTTATCTAACTGACTAGTATCAATCAGTCAGTCTCCTAATTGTAATATTTTTTCACGTCACTTATATATTGACCTGTAACTGCGCATTCCCATGTTCACTTTGATGTTGAAGGTAGCTTCTGATTGCGAAATGCATAAGATTTTCATCATCCTCTGTAACAGAATTACATCGTAATGTTCGAATTTGGTCCCCATATTATTGTGATTTTCCTGATCTTGTTTGTATTATTTATTATATTACATGCAGCAGTTTAAAACGAATAAAGACTTGCTGGCAGAATATGAAACACTCTAATTTCGATTGTAATTACCATTCCATTATTCTAAAATAAGTCAAAATCATAAGAAAAACATAAGACAAAAAGAATCGTTAACGTTAAATTTTTGCCGTACCCCAAGAAATACAACTCTTGCATTTTTTTAAACATATATGCATTAGCTTTAAATAAATATATTCAGATTTTGCCATGGTCGATTGATTGATTAGATAAGTTTTACAAATGTCGCGATCAGGATTTCTGTATTATGACACGACTATGCCGCATAAAAAGGACATTTTCCTAACCACCAACACATATGGACGCGCTCCACCAGGGTACTGCACAAGAAAAACTAACCACTGAAAAGATATAAGACAAACACAGTCAACGATAGAAACTCGGGATAGCCGAACTTTGTACTATAGGTTGGGTTCAACTGAGTACCCAAAAACTCCCCTTTTTCTATTTTTCTATCCCGTTTCCCTATTGTCTAATGACCAAATGCAGGTAGACTACTAACTCTTGAGAATGGAAGGATAAGACGAATAGTAGTTCAGAAACATTGGACAAAGAGTGCATATTGTCAAAAGATTATTACCTGTTTAAGTGCTTAAGAAAATAACTCTTTCGGCTTCAAATGTATCAATTTCAGACTGTCGTGAAACAGTGGAATGAATAGAAAGTGAATCTCCTGTTCCCAGTCCGCAGAACGTCACATAACGATTGTCATTAGCCATCCTTTGTTGTTTTTCTATGAAAAATAATGGACCCGTCTCAAAATAAACATGTGGTACTGTATAGGGTAAACAATATACGGATTAATAAAGGATTTTCATGCACCCGCCGTAAGGTATCTTCGCTAGCCAAGGGTTACGATCCGCTCTTCTCCTCTTAAGAGAGGAGCGGATCGTAACCCTTGGCTAGCAAAAATGGTCGTAAGGCGATGGGGCGTCAAGTTTTACCCTTTTTTTCAGAAATCATTCTTCTCTATGTTACTAACATAGACTTTCGGAATATTTATTGAATATTTATTGTTTTTCTAATTACAAAATTTTTCCGGAATGGTCTCTTAGACTTTGGCTATTATATACCTGAGAACATAATATAAAAGGTCCTCAATTGCCTGTATCTCACTTGAAACATGGCTGACATAGACTATCCAATAAACATCTAATGCTAATGGTCTAAATTTCAACTATGTTAACAGAACTCTTTGTTATAAGGCTTAATGCCAAAATTGGGTCTCCTGTCCGTTTCTTGAAGGAAGTGCGGACCTGCGACGTCCATTTTTGAACCATCCAAGGCTTACTGCTATTTTTAACAAGACTTATCATATAAACAAGTAAAGTCTGATTTTTAAATTTTTTTCACTGGGGCCATTGTTAAATCGTGTTCCTCGTTGATACAGGTTCAGAGTTTCATTAGTAAAGTCGTCGCATTTTTTTTTTCTCAAAAACACGTTAGTTATTAGAGTAACATCATCTACATTGTAATCGAGTGTCTTTTAGAGATGAATCACTAAATAAATATTGATAGACCATCTAACAATGAGCTAACGGTTGCAAACAATTTCTGCATTAAATGTCCACTTCGATTCTCCAGATAGCAATTGGACAACGTCTGTCTCTTCAGTGCAGATCAATGAAATTCCAATCTTTTCTAAATTAGAGTTTATGTATCACCAACGCGGCAATTCAACCTTATCAGGCTAGCACAGCAAGAACAGCAAACCCTATCACCCAAGAGCAAAAGCAGCAGCCATATAGTGAAATGCGCAAGCAAGCACAGTCGTCAGTACTCTTGAGCAACACATAAGTGATATTGAAATATTCTAATACAAATATTGCATTTCACTTGTTAAATCTGGTGCAAACAATTTCTTTTCATTGCAGTCTTACTTCAAGTCTAGTAATTGCAAGTCAAGTAATTCCATTAATATAAATCACAAAATACCGAAGTTACTGTGAATTTATTTTCTGTATATGCGCATTTCGACAACTTATGTCTCTTCAGTGCAGATAAGATCTAAACGTTTGGAAGACTATACACTCAAAGATGTTCAAAAACTGATAGAGAACAAATAACCAATATGATTTAAATGCAGAGCCAAAATCAGCTAATGACAGAGCTTTGCATGAGGGAGATACTCCTTAGTTTTCAATAAAATTTTCATAAATTTAGATATTGCAAGGTTTCAAATAGAATCGGATTTCGGGTCAGCACCGAAGTACCGACTACTGGGTAGTCCACCAGCAGAGGCATCGACCCAGTGGTAACATATAATTAAATACCGAAGTTACTGTGAATTTATTTTCTGTTGTAAGTATTACACTGTATAGTATTGTTCACAAATATACACTTTTATTAATTTTGCTCATATTTGTCATCTTTCCGTACGAAAAAAAAAGTTTGTGATCCGCGAAAATTTTAAATTCTTCAGTTCTCGCATGCCTCTTCCACTCAAATCCGCGAATTTTTTTAACCCCGAAAATAATCCGCTATAAGTTATGCAAATTTAGGTCAAACATCCGTTGGATTAAGGGTCAGGACGAGCCCTTAGTAAAGTGCTAGTCTTCTATGACGAAAGCACATTAGCTCTCTAACTGTTTTAAACATCTTCATTGAATTTATGGTATTCCCAATGTAAAGATTTTATCTGCACTGAAGAGATATTAGTTGTCGAAATGGCCATATGCAGAAACTAAATTTAAAGGAGGGCCGAGGGGGGTTAATAACAGCATAGTATCGAACTGATTTTCCAATAACAGATAACAGAGAATTGGAATTTTCCCGATTACTGATTCTTCAAATAACAGATTACAGGGAAATGGACATTATAATAACAGATACATGTTACAGAGCATCAATTTTACCCAATAATACAGTAAAGTCCATCACCTCGCTCCGTTCTTAGAGTAACTTCGGTATATTGTAGGACTGGGTTGAGGAAAGACTTTACGAAACAACGAGGAGAAAAAGCAGAAAAAGTCTTTTCAAGTATTTCGACAACAAGTAACAAAATACCGAAGTTACTGTGTATTAAGTTTCTGCGTATGCGCATTTGGTAAACTTATGTCTCCCCAGTGCAAATCAAACCAAACATTTGGATATCCATAAACCGAAATTTGTAAAAGTTGAGAGGGAACAAAATACCAATGGGATATAAACAGGAAAGTCAAAATCAGCTAAGGACAGAGGTATGTAAGAGGGAGATACTACTTAGGTTTTAACAAAATTTTCATATATTTAGATAATGTAGGTTTTCAAATAATATCGGTTTTCAGGGCAGAACCGAAAAAATGGCTACTGGGTTGGTGAATACCCTCTGGGAATAACAGCCCACCAGCAAAATACCGAAGTAACTGTAATTAAGTTTCTGCAAATGCGCATCTCGACAACTTATGTCGCTTCAGTGCAGATCAAACTAATCATTTGGAAAAACATAAACCGAAATATGTAAAAGCTTGGAGAGAGCAAAGTATCAATGAGATCTAAATAGGAAATCCAAAAGACAGAGCTATGCAAGAGGGAGATACTCCTTAGGTTTTAACAAAATGGCCAAATATAAAAAAGAAACTCATGAAAGAATTTGGTGTATTGATACCTGAATTATTGGACTTTGGTTAATCAGGTTTTATATCATAAATGCACTTCTGTCACTTCTTCAGCACAGCGTTCAATTGCCAGGTGCAATACACTGTAGAGATTATATTAGCATCTATCGGCATAATCAAATATAATATTAAGCAATAGCCAATTGTCAAATATATAGTATTAAAACAAAAGCATCTCGTACGGCCTCGAAATGGGTAGGGGCAGGAAATTTAGCCCTAAGCGAGTCTGAACTTCAAAAAATATAGAAGGGGTCTTTTCTCCACAAAGTTTTGCTACAATGGTTTCGCAGTCGGGTTTACCGCATGATGACCTGACTACCCCGCATAAATAGGGCATACCCTAATTCACCACCTGGTGAGAACCCAGCAGCTCTGTAGCCAGAGCCCCCAAATCCGATTCAGATGCCGGAAAAATGAGGCAGTAAATTACTTGATGAATTAGGAAATTTAATATTTCGGTTTTGACTCCGAAAAATCGAAATTTGTGGGAAAGTTTTGGCTACTTTTTATTACTGCAATAGGGTTATCTTTTAGATAGTGATACTGTTTTGAGGTTAAAATTAGGTGATTTAGCAAGTCAAGTTTACATAGATATCAAAATATCGAAATGTTTTGATAAAAGTAGCTTTTACCATCAGACATATTAAAACTTTGGTACTGCGACGGAATGTTCATGATCACGTTTTGTAATCCCTATTTGTGTTGAAACCAACAAAGTTATGTTATCTTTTCCATATCCCCGTCAAACAGAATGACCTTTTTTGTGATAAATTAATATAGACACTTATTAAAGGGAACAACTTTTTAAAATACCCCAAGATCAAGGTTACGGGTATATTGCTTTTGTCCTGTGTCTGTGTGTAAGTCTTGTCGATATTTGAAAATTTAATCATCGAGACAACGGCAGTAGGATACCGAAGGAACAAAACACAAAATTACATAAATCAAAGCCCAGTGACAAGGCAAAAGCAAGAACACCAGAAGACGGAAAACCAAAGACTCTACATGCCCACATAACACACAAACATAAAAACTAAAGCACTAACAGTGTAGAGTGACATCAAGTGCTCCGAAAGGGTAAGCATGTCCTGCTTTGTATACAGCAGCCTTCACATTGTAAGTGGTTTAATCCTTGGTACAGTAAAGTGAAGAAGTAGAGAAAAATGTGAAACATGTTTCTATACAATAAAAGTCGATGCCGATTGCATAAGACAGTACCAATTTTCTGCTTATGTATAATAAATGTGCTCTTTAAGCGTGACGCCATCAGGCATGGCCGCCTTTTTTTCATTTCGTCAAAACGATTAAGTCGAAAGACGGGAGATATATTTGACGTCATAATTAAATTTCAATCAATGAAATCGCGAGATCATTTTATGCACTTATGAATTATCATTTTGCTCTTCTTTCGACTGAATTGATGAAGAGGGCATAACAAATGTCGAAATAGGGCTTCAATGTGACATTGTTCGACAATAACTAATGAATTCCGCTTAAACCGTACCGGTCATAACTTATACATGTAATGAGGTATGAGCAAAGATAACTTCCATCAATTTTGTTTGGACTCTGTCGCAAATTCATTTACTACATATCCTTTCATTATTTATTTGAAAATCTTACCAAACAATTACCGAATTGAAGTTGACTTAGATAGCAATTGGCACAAAAGACAGTGAGACAAAAGACATCATCCAAGAGAAAAATTAAGTTGCCAAAAAAAAGTCGACAATTTTCCACAGTAGAGATTCGTTATTGTGTTAAGGGTCCGACCATTTAACTTGAAGTGGGGGCTATGTTTTTTTCTAAAAAAAATATTTTGGAGCCGATTTTATGTGAAAAAAAAATTTGGCTGCCAAAACGATGAAAAAAAATTTTCTGAAGGAGGCTATTTGCCCCAAAAATAATGTTAATTTTGAAAAAAAAATAATTTGTTGATACACGTGAAAAAAAATAAATAATTTTTTCGCACGAAGCGCGAAAAAAATTTTCTGTCCAGAAAAAAAAACATAACCCCCCTTCGGGTTAAATGGTCGGTCCCTAACCCCTTCGAATCATTTTTCATCAATTTCAAGATATCAGATAGCGTATAATACTAATTAAGGGCGTTAAGTCGGTTTAATGGTTAGTGTGCCTACATTTTAATCTTTTCTGCCAAATAATTTATTTCGGTGTTTACTAGTATTGCGCAAGTTCGTTAAACATTTTAGTTGAAAACGTATTTAAACTTATTCATTCATAAAAATATGATTTAAAAATAAATCATAAGTAATAATGCGGATTATATACAAAACGGGAATTCCCAATGAAAACTTTTAAAATGACAAAACCACTTGTTTGAATCACTTTATAAATATAGGACAAGCAGTGGAGTGGATCGTCCTGTGTTGTCCCTCACTTCCTGGTTTAGATCTAAAGCAAACACGGGGATTATGTATTTGTAGATATAAGATGTGACTACTGACTTTTTTCGTTGTGTAAATATGGCGTTTTTGTGGAATATGGTTTTGACTACTGTACTGTTACGATCAGTCATTACACAGGTAGGAGATATATGTATGAATAATTCAATGTGTACCCATTAATTACGATCAAATATAGACATTTTCTGATTTTGTGATTTGTAGATATGTAAGAAACTGTATAAATACTCGAGGGATGGGCGCGAACAAATTAGAATTAATTAAAATCGCATCATAGATAAAGTTAAAACATGCTTATGAATAACTGCTGAATCAAATGTAGTTGGTGGTTACCGGTGATCACAAATGCAAAGTTCAAGAGGTTGACAATTATTGTTTGATCGTGTCTGGAAAATTGTTGCAGCAAAAATTTTGAACGTAATCAGAATCATTCCTATGGTATTCTTGTTAAAGGTCTAATAGTAACATACGGAGGAAGATAAGCCATCGCATTTATTTGGCCAAAAGTGTACACTCAAATTTTACTCTGTATCTTATATACACATGATACACGGTAAAACATTTTCTTTTAAAAAAAAACTTTTGTCTGATTTTCGAACTCACAAATTTTAAAACAAAACATTTAGCCATATATGTAGGCATTTAAGCTCAACGTCCTTGAAGTTTGAAAGTTTATTACTTTCTCAGCCATATTACTTTCTCAGCCAAAAATATATATCATTAATGCATTGCCTGGTCTTACTGAGTGACTACTTCCTGGGGGATCCTTTAACCTATATGGCACTGACACACTGTAACTCTGTGTTCCAAATTTTATTTGGAAAAGAGGTGTTTCCACAATAATAATCTTATACCATAATCTGCCGTTATTGATATACTTAAGAGATCATCCGTGATATTTACATCAAATCTGCAGATTGACTAAATCTAGTGAAATAAAAACGCGTTCCATCTTACTTGGTATCTACAGCAGTTTTATAACCATACATCGCTCCAACAGCAAATTGAACTTTATAAACCCATTTTGCAAAAATTATTTCTGAAGGCTAGGGAAAAAGGAAAGGAACATGGAATGGTGCTCTTCTGTTTTTATCGCAGAATGTACCTTAAAAGTTCTCATTATGTATGTTTTATGATTTGAGTCGTATTCATTGCTGTGTATTATTGTCATTCTGAAATCTAAAATTGTTGTATGCCTTCAAATCTTAATTAACAAATACCAAATTTGCATCAGAAAGGATAAATGTCGATATGCTGTACACGTGTTTCAAAGAGTAAATATCACTTTTCCGAATCTCTATAAATGTTGAATGTTGAATTTTCATTGGTCTGAGTTTTTTCAATTGTTTTGGCGATTATAAATTAAAATTAGATTAATTTGTAACGACACATGAAATCTTTGGTTGTGAAGAATATTGGGATGTGTTGTTGCCAGTTTATTTTTCTCGCATCATCAATTGAGTGTCCTGAATTTTAGTTCTGCAAATCATCGAGCCATTTTAATAACTTTTAAAAAGAATTAAATTTGTGCCGGTTTGATTGATTGAATATTATTTGACGCCTTCTCAGATATATATCAAGACGAGAACAACTTTGTATACCAATACTCAATGCGGGGTATTAAAACGGCAAAGGGGCAAAATATAAATACATCGGCAAACGAATACCGAAGCAAGAACGAGGAAAGGGGGAATTATAAAAATCATAAATCCAAAATCACGGCTATTCACATCCAATACGAATTAAGACAGTATGACAAAGACAAAAAAACAAAAAACACAACTAAAGCACTTGCAGTGTGAACCCCTATAAAAACTGAGGTATCATCAGGTGCTCCGGAAGGTTAAGCATGGCCTGCTCCACGCGTGACACCCGTCATACTGCCATTGAAGTCCGGTTTTGTCACAGTCGGTGTTCGTTAAAACCATTCTTTATAAAACTGGCTATCAGCTGTTTAAAACATAAGCTATTTTTGCAGTAACCAGCTACATTTAGTTTTTTATTATTGAACGTTAAACATTTCCATCAAATCACTTCGAAATCAGTCTTTTATTGTGATTTATTGAAGCATTCATTTTTAAGAAATTATGTTTAAAAATGGATGTTTTGAATGAACTGTTTCTGCATTCAAGTTATAGTAGAAACTGTTATCTAATTAACATTAATTAAAAGTATTTCCCCAATTCATCTTTCCGGTGTAACATGCAGTACGCTATTTAATCCGGTTTTCCGTTAGACCACTACATAAGATAAAGGAAGCTGACTAAAATGCGTACCCTATCGTTCATAGTCACACATGTGAGGATCAATTAGATGTCATTCAAACCCTCGCGGAAACTAAATATGTTTTCATTATTGGACACGACCATATACTTGAGAGTTGACAAAGCGAAAATAAAAATTATGTAATGACTTCAGATTAGGTATGTCTTATTTGTGACTTAACAATCGAAAACTAAAAGTGTGCTTTTGATACAAAAAGGAATCCCCCCCGATACATATCTTCCTGGAGATAATATGCATCTTTATATGTTGCCACTGCATTTGAATATTACTAAATTTGACTGAAATCCAATGAAAGTTGTAGAGAAATTAAATTCAAAATTCAAACTTTTATGACAAAATGGGGCATAACTTCAACAAAAAGTTAGCCGATCAATCCAGCGAGAAGATATGCACAACTAAGCATGATGGTCAACCATCCTGTGAAGTTTGGTTGAAATCCGTTCATAGATGTAGGAGAATTGGCGTCAACAAAGTTAATTTTGCAAAATTGTATGTCAAAAGGGGGCGTAACTCCCACAAACATTAGTCGATCAATCCGGCAAGACAATATGCACAACTAGACATGAAGGTCAACCATCCTGTGAAGTTTTATTTGAGATCCCTTCAAAGACGTAGGATAATTGACGTCCACAAACTCAATTTCGCAAAATTCTTAGTCAAAAATGGGCATAGCTCCAACAAAAATTAGCCAACCAATCTGACGAGACAATATGCACAAAGAGGCATGATGTTGAACAATCCTGTGAAGTTTGGTTGAAATCCGATTAAAGATGTAGGAGAATTGGTGTCCACAAACTTAATTTTGCAAAATTATACGTCAAAAAGGGGCATAACTCCAACAAAAATTAGCCGACCAATCTGAGACGATATGCACAACTAGACTTGACAGTCAACAATCCTGTGAATTTTGGTTGAAATCCGATGAAAGATGTAGGAGAATTGGCGTCCACAACTTAATTTTGCAAAATTCTAAGTCAAAAAGGGGCATAACTCCAACAAAAATTAGCCGCCAATCCGGCGAGACAATATGCACAACTAGGCATGATGGTCAACAATCCTGTGAAGTATGGTTAAAATGGGGTGAAAGATGTAGGAGAATTAGCTTCCACAAACTTTGTGACGGACGGACGGACAGACTGACGGACGACAGACGGAAAAGACAAAAACAATATGTCTCCCCCTTAAGAGGGGGGGAGACATAATTCCAATAATTTTTTATCTATTCTACAACGATAATAACAACTACCTCAATGTGTAAAAAGAGGCTGCCCCAGTTGGGGTCCCAGTGGTCGCAATACTTAAAATGAAACGGACATGAGTTTACGCATAAGAATCGAATTGATTCTACAGCTGTAACATTGTGTAAGCAGTAGAACAAAATTGAAATTCCTTAAGAAGTCAAACTGTATTTAGTGTGGCGCGTTTTACCAACATTTCAACCGTATACGTATCTGTCTACATTTCTCACACTTTTACTTGAAGTCAAACAAATATATTTGCATTTATAGACTGTGTTACTATGGTACAACATCATTGCACGACATGATGACTGCGCACCATTGACTTATAAAAGCTGTACACCCAGATGTATTTTCCGAGATAATCATGGTAATATTGCACATACACGGTTGTATTAAAAGAAATGTATGACAAACTGTCCTTAATTTTGCATCTGATTGAAGGAGATAGTTCCATCTGACTAGCTTACCAGTGCTAGTTTAACAACGTGATATTTTTCAAACGTTTCTTATACACTATCTTGGATAATTTTTTATTTGCATTTTTTAATCATTCTAGATGAAATAAAAAAGGACGACAGAAAGCATCTACAATGGCTGAAAACCACAATCACATGCCACAATCTGACATGGAACCACACAGGAAAAACACAAATTAGACAAAAGACAAACATAAACAATGATAGGAACTCGGAATAGCCGGACTTGGTACCGGCACTAGCAAAAGCCAGTGATAGGGTTAACCCGGTTTAATGGTACCTAAACTCCCTTTTCTGTCTCCCATTTCCATATACTATAATGAATATACCAATAAAATCCAATAAAGGTAGACTCTTAACTCCATGACCAAAATCTTGAATGGGAGAGAAAATGACATTCCTTATTTTGAAAGATAGGTCAAGGCGTACTCGAGACTGTTTTACGTTTACAAGCCAATTCGTTTTCGACGATCGTGTTTCATGTTACCCCAGAAAGACAATTACACACGATGTTTACACAGTTTCCAGATCATCATAATAATCTTCCTGCCCGGTTCTTGTCTCTTATAAAGAACCAAACCAAGCATTGCTGAGTCGTGTATAAAATATTGCTTCTTCTGGTTTAATTCTCACTCTTCAATTTCAATTTGAGTCCATAGGGCATTGCAGTTTTAGATTGTTTCTCTTATTTTTATTTATTCGTCTTTAGAAAACGATTTTTACTTCGAAAACACGAAGAAAATATTCTTCGAAATCAAGAATAAAAGAGCTGTCGTTTTATTTAAATTTACTACACTTAACCGACTAAAGTTGTTATCTTGTCGAATGAATTTCCATCATTTGTCTGGTTTGACATGATATAAAACCAGTTTAATCCACCTGCCTGTACCAAGTCAGGACCATTGCGGTCGACTATTTTACGGTGGTTTCCACCTGATTTGTCTCTTTGTCCCATGGACTTCGACTCAAGACAACTCTGTTCGGAGATTTTATTGTTACCCCCATTCTTGCTGCAAATGTATTGATCAGATAAGGAAAGAAAACACTAAAGTCTGGAATTTGATTTTAGCAGCATTTTTGTAATGTTTCAACAGTAGTTACTTATTTAAGAGATAACTCTTCCGATTTACATCGATATTTGTACATGTATTAGTTATTAGATGCAATTGTTCTATTGTATGAATTTCCATCTCCTAATGGGCTCTCTTATTTGGAAATGGGAATATTGTACTCTATTCTATAATATGACGGAGTAGTGCCCGGCTTCTGGATTGGTTTAAGGGACTTTTCCTTAAGAGCTCACAGGGGCTTGTTCACTGGAATTGGTGAGGTAAAAACCCTGTCTGTAATCAGGTCATAGTCACAAGCCATTGCAGAATGCAGACACCACTCTTCGTGCAGTTTAAATACCTTCTTCAACATTTCTTGGTTAAAAGAATGCTAACTTGATTTGGTAAAGAAAGTTTTCCTACTCCTCCCCATATCTCTCATGTCTAGTGGCAATCAAAACTCGTTGACCCGTTTGTCAAATCCAACCTTTTTTTCTTTGTGCACATCGCTAGTCCAACACTTACTGGTCAGACACTCATTAGACCGACACTCATTGGTTCGACACTTATTAGTCCGACACCTTAGAGAAAAACCTACACAGTGTCACAGACCTGACATTGAATCAGATAACAATTCAAATGTCATTGTGAACTTAACGACCACAACAGATTTAATATATTTTATTTTTATAACCCACCACGAATGTGGAAAGGGGGTATAGATTACTGTATGTGCCGATCTTAAGTTTTGCATTATATTGTAAATATCACATCAGTATTTATATGCACCTTGATTAGTACTAACAAATTCACCGGCAATTAGCATCCGTGACCTACATTCTATGCTTAGGTGACTTTTGTTAAATTTTGCGTTTCTCAACAACACAATGCAGTTTCATCGAATGAATTGACGATTGCTATATATATCTAAATCTGGGACAATTACGTAAATTTGACATTTATTTTACATTTGTGTGACTTGTTAATTTTTTCTGTTTAGTCCATTCTTTAACAACTACATAACATATCCCTTTAATTTTTCATGAATTGATTCATTTTGATGAGAACTACCAATGCCAGTTTTTGGACGACAATATTAAATCTGTTTTTGACCAGCAAATATGAAAAAGAAAGGAATTGGGGTAAATGCCAAGGAGACAACATCCCATCTCCAATATTTACATTCTGAAGTTTTGAATCATCGATTTTCTCCGATTTTAAGTTCCATACCTGTAATCAAAACTTCATGATAAACCAGAGAGAATAACACAATCACCTTTACTGGCTCCTTTGCCTTTGATTTTAACGTTTGTCTTTGATATTTAAGAAACCAAAATGTATGAAAAAAGCTTGTTCAGAATTCTATATAATTTGGATAGAGAATTAAATGTATATGTTTATATTAATCCTGTAAAATGTCCTCGTACAGTTGTTTTGGGTGTATAGGTCTAAAACGTTGCTCTAATATGCCTCTATTTGGACATAAAGAATATATATGAAAGTACCCATTCAATATTTGCACAAATAAACCCTAACGGGTTAAAGCAAAAACATAAAATAAACAATGACATACACTAAATGTATCACACAAATAACTAACCGAAGTTACTGTGAATTTTGATTCTGCATATGCGCATTTCGACAACTTATGTCTCTTCAGTGCAGATAAAATCTAAACGTTTGGAAGACCATAAAGTCAAAGATGTTTAAAAA
>MJUU01036936.1:94025-117904 GCA_002080025.1 Modiolus philippinarum | reverse complement strand
AGTTTATCTCTTACATATGCAGACAAAAATCCTTCTAAGGGCTTCTAAACTTCGCAAAAAAGAATGTTTATAGTTGTTATATCAGCAATTTTTAAAGTCAAAACAGCTTTTCCCTCTGTATATAGTGTATTTTCTCTTTCTTACTAATTCCCTTTTCCCCCTTTTTATATTGATTTTATTTACTTATTTATTTATTTATTCATTATTTTTTTTTCAATTGGTCCTTCTCGATATTAATACTTCATTCTTTGTTGCCTCCGGGCTCCAACACTTGGGCTCCGGGCTCCAACAAAGGGGCACTGTGCTCCAACACTATGTTTCAGGGCTCCAACAAAAGGGCAATGGGCTCCAACACTATGTTTCAGAGCTCCAAACCAGGGCTCCGGGCTCCAATACTATGGCTCCGGGTCCCACTCACTTTAACAAAGATTCTTAAAAAACCTATTTCCCGATTCAGGATGATTTTTTTCAGTGTTTCCCGTGTCACACCCGTTGTTGGGGTTAAGCAGTATTCAGTGAAGTCTATTACCGCTTCCAATCATGAACCCTTCAAGTTTTCCCGGCTTTATTCTCACTTAAAAGGAAAGGCTTTTTTATTTCACCCACTTAGATGGAAAGGCTTTTTTATCTCACCGTCTTAAAAATTGCATTTTGTTGCATCAGAGTAAAAATTGTCTTTGAAATACGTAATACAATATATGATGACCCTATAACGTCCCGGTCGTGGACGAATCTGCTGGTGGATGAAAAGCTGTCACAGAAACACTAGCGCCATCTGTTGTCATAATTCAATCATACGCGTTTTTTCCGCCACGTTTATTTTAAGCACATAAAAACAAAAATACAAAGACAAAAGTTAAAAGATAAAATATAAAAGTTAAAGAATGATGCACAATGAATACTTACTTTGAACATTTCTCTTTCAAATTATAAAACATGAATTTTTTCGAAATTAACACGGTAGATATAATGTCGTGAAAGAAGAATTTAGAACTTGACGAACAAAGCATAGAAATGGGAACATTTAAAGAAAGAACATAAAATATAACAAATTGAGTGTTAGAAACAATAATATAAAATATAAAAACTGCAGAAGTCGGGATGAAATAGGAACATTTAAAGCAAGAACATAAAATATGATAAATTAATATCCTAGAATCTATAATATAAAATATAGAAAATGCAGAATTATGGATAAGGAAAGTGAAAACAATAAAAAGAGAAGATAAAATTTACAGCATATAATTTCTCTGGTGGCGGAAATACCCCTCCATATTTACTTAGTACTTGATTTTGTTATTAATAATTCCCTTTCTTCACCTTTCTAAATGTGTTCAAGCAAGTAGGTAATATAGACAGACCAGGAAGATCAAGATCAAATTCCACTTAGTCGTGCTTACTATTTGGAACATAGCCATCTTGCATATCACTTCTCAAATTTATCAAGTGTTCACTTGTTAATTTAAATCATGACTTTTAAATGAAAGCAAAATTAATAAATTAACATGTAATTTTTATTTTTAGAACTCAGAATCGTGCGTCTGTATTTCCAAATATATTGTTCAATAAACACGAACAATTAATTTAAAACAATTGTACTCAATAAAAATTTAGATATGAAGCTACAAGTATATGCAATACAATAGTCTTTTATCGAACCCAGAGATAAACATTCTTCAGAAATTAGTACAATCCCTTCAAGGCTACCTTCTGAAACCTTAACTCGGCTTTAAGAGGCTCACTCCTGATGCTGGCAAGGATATCTTGAAACCTATTTTATTTGATTAAGCATTGTAGGCTAAATGAAATGGTAAAAAGAAATAGTAAGTCTTTTTGTGTATTTATTTTTTAGCCATTCACCACACAGGGGTGTTGGATCCAAGAAAACGAGTTTAACCCCACCGCAATTTTCGCACCTGTCCCAAGTAAGGAATATGTTGGTCATTGGCTTGTCTTTGTCTTCTTATAAAATTTTAGTTTTTTGATATTCGGGTAATTGGATGTGGTTTGTTTTCATTGATTTATTCACTTTTGTACCTTTTTGGGCCAATTAAGGCTTGTTATTTTGGTTTGAGGTTCTTCACTGTGTTGAAGACCGTACGGTGACCCCTAATGAAATTTTGAATTCGGAAATTTTTCTGAATTTCACTTTTTATGTCCCTCCAGGGGACAAAAAGTGATAAAAATATAACCTCAATGTGCACATAATTGGGAATATTAGCCAAAAAAATTGACAGAAGTGGATGTATTTTTTAGAAATACCTTTAAAACAACAAAGACTTATAATCCAAACACTCTTTTTACAAAAACAATGTACAATTGTTTTTTTTTATATGGTCAAAAGGGGGTAAATGGGAATTCGGACCATTATTCAGGAGGGGGGTAACTTTGACCCCATTTATCTCAGAAAAACGCCTGGAAAGGTGGTCCAATATTTATACCAAGAAAGGGTATATATTCAACAGTAATATATTTGAAAATTAACCATTTTGAATTCGGAATTATTCTTGGGGTCAGGTGTCCTCACTAACCTTAAGATTTAATTATACTGATGTACTATATTCGTGTTTCACACTCCAAACGTTCGCGTGACGTCACGTATTATTTATTACCATTTCGCGGGCTTTTCTTATTTTTGCATTTCACTTAACACAATATTGTATAGATTATTTGGGGGGGTGGCTTTTTCGGGATGTCCGGATTACATGTTTTAAAGCCATGGATTTCGGGATTTAGGAAAAAAATACGTCCGGATCTGGCTCATTATTGTTTAAGAATGGAGATAGCTGTATTCTTTTTAGCTTTGTTGATGTCAGCCATCACTTACGAAAATAGATCATTATAGTCACGTCGCTGGAACTCAACATCCAAATGCATTAAAACGAATACCGAAGCATAAACAGAGAGAAAGGTGGAAATTCTGAAAAAAAATTATTAAAAGGTAACACGGCAATTGACCTTTTAAACAAATTAAGGGAAACGGTTTGAGACAAAACAAATCGACAAAAATTAGACAAAACCGCCACAAACCTAAAGCACCCTACAAAACTGGTTCCCACTAAGATGGGTAGTAAACGTACACAAAAACTACCTGTAAGGATTTTTTTTCTATAATAACACATTATTGTTGATTCGGTTATGGAAAAAAGGCATTACGTGTTTTGCCGCAGAGCTATACTTCTCTTAACCTTTCATCCGTGATATTAATTTAATAAATGCTAAAATACTGTTATTTCTTTACATCTATATCAGATTTGTATTTTTTCTTCCCCATCAGATTGAAAATATGTGATAAATAGATCATTATATGTCATTTTCCATACCTTCCCTGGTATAAGCCCTCGACCCATATCAGCCCTCAGACTACGTCTTCGGGCTTGATATGGGCGTCTCGGGCTAATACCAGGGCCGGTATGGAAAACGACATGTAATAATTTATAATTACTACTAACCTCTGTGCAAAAAAATTAAAACAATTGGAATACTAAGGTCCTAAAAGTAACACACTGTTACAATGCATTTATCCATGTACAATCTGATCATCTACATCTACATGTATTTCATATTCAATCCATTTATATGTCTTTATTTTGACAATTATTTACATGTATGTACATATATATACATTTGAATTTGATGTTTAATTATAATGTTCTTATTTTCCCCGTTTGCAAACATTTCGAATTAATACGGTTTTGCTACTTCAAACAAAAATTTGCTTAAAATTACAAAATTACATAATCTTGCTTAAGAGTGTCATTAAATCAAAGACTCAAGTGTGAAAACTGTTGGAAATGACTTAAAAGTATAAAATATATATAAGGTAATGAGGGTAATTTAAGTCACCATACAGCCCTTAACAATATGGACAACACAAACATCATGACAATGGTAAATGTAAATTTAATGGCAGGTATAGTAAACCGTGTGAAAAAAGTATCTAATACATCTAATACCTAAAATACTTATTAAAGATAAAAAAAAAGAATACTAGCAATAAAACATGTCATATTGCACAATTTTTATAAGAAAAGGTCATAAATGTGTATATTTTATTGATTAACAAAATTGCACTGTAAATGAAAGACACGACTGTGATGTAAAATACACGGTTATCTACGCAACCCTCAACAAATGTAAGATGGAGAAAAGTTGTATATTTAGTTTCATATCTCTAGTCAATGTTTGGTTAACATACTGTTATCTAGTTTTCTACATTTCTTCTTGATTTGTATCAGCTCATCTGCTCCTAAAATCATCATCAATGAGTGTTTTGTCTGACAACCACCATAAATCCAGACAATCAAGTATGTTTAGACATCCAAAAAGATGATGAATGAAAAGATATGGAGTAAATGCACATAAGACAAAGTCTCTCCAAATACATGGAACAAAAACAAGCAAAAGAACAACACTTTTGAATTCAAGTTAATACAAACAGAGCAATTATTTATAATGTTTCTTTTTGTATTTTAGGGTGTTGAATCTGAATGCCAGCCAATGTGTTCGGGAGGTAATTGTGTTTGTCCAAATGACTTGTTCTTATATAATTTCATGGAATATAAAAATGTAACAAACTGTGTGTATCCATCAACATCATCAGACACAACAACCCTGTTGCCTTCAACAGAAATGACAACAAGCAGGGTTCCATTTTCATTGAACAATGATAATGAAACAGAACCGTCACCTCCTGTTCATCCAATATGTGTTCCCTCCTGTCCAAGAGGTTACTATGGAAACAAATCGAGCATTTGCGTTTCTTGCAATGCTTTATGCACGAACTGTTCAGACAATGGCATTACGGTTGACGTTTGTGCATGCAAATACGAAAATAACAATGGAACATGTTTACAAGAAGTTGTAGATGATGCAGACGATCAGAAATATATTATTATCATTGGTGCCGCTGTCGGTGGCGTTGTTGTAATTGTCGTCATTATTATTGTTGCTTACTGTTGTTGCCGAAGAAACCAAGGCGGAAAACAAGGAAGATCCCGGATGAGCATGCTATTACAAGTAAGTTACGTTAGTAATATCAGTTATTCTTGTCACTGATAATGGCAAATGAAATGCCATTGGCGAAACCAAAGACGGGAATTCCGAGAGCTCAGCTTATTAAAGTTTTAAATTTAGTGCAGAATTCTATTAAAATTAATAAAAAATATTGACAAAATAGCCAGAGACGCCATTGAAACCTCATCTTTCGAAGGCTGAATCCGATTGGATTCAAGATAAGACTATTGGGACTGCCCAGCAATTGCGTGCAGTTATATTTATTTTATCTTGATCTTCCGACAGTCTTATTTGATCTCCCCTCTTTGTACTGGGTACCTAAGTTACATAAATGCCCATACAAAGAACGATACATCGCTGGATCTTCCAAATGCTCTACAAAACCTATATCTAAATTGCTAACCTCCATCTTGACAGCTGTTAAAGAGGGCCTTCAAAAATACTGTGATACTTGCTTTTCAAGAAATGAAATGTGGATTTTGAAAAACTCCAAAGATCTACTTGACATCTTAAACTCTAGATCATTATCACACTGTAACAGCATTAAAACTTTCGACTTCTCCACATTTCACACTACTATTTCTCATGAACAACTAAAATCTCGGCTGAAAGGTTTGATTCATAGATGTTTCTCACGTAAGAATGATGAACGAAGATATAGGTACATTGTTGTAGGTAGAGAACAAGCCCACTTTGTCAAAAATGACTCCGAATCGGAGAAAAATATACAGAGGAAGAAGTGATTAAAATGTAAGAGTTTCTGATCGACAATATATTTGTCCAGTTTGGAGGACTTGTTTTTCAACAGACTATCGCAATTCCTATGGGCACAAACTGTGCGCCTCTCCTGATCTGTTTCTTCACTCTTATGAACTGAATTCATCGAAGGGCTTCTTCAAAATAAAGATAAAAAACTGGCACAATCCTTCAATTTTAGCTTCCGTTATATGGATGATATTTTGTCGCTAAACAACCCTCGCTTTGGTGATTTTCTTCATTTGGTCTATCCAATAGAGCTCGAAATTAAGGATACAACAGACACTTCTACATCAGCCTCGTTCCTTTACCTTCACATTGAAATTGACAACAGAGGGAGACTTCAAACTAAGCTGTACGACAAACGCGATGACTTCACCTTTCCAATAGTAAACTTCCCTTTTCTTTGTAGCAACATCCCAACAGCGCCGGCATATGGAGTTTACATCTCCCAGCTCATTCGCTATTCAAGAGCCTGTGTTCGATACAGTGACTTCCTTGATAGAGCCCGGTTGCTCACAAATAGGCTACTTCAACAAGGGTATGTTACCCAAAACTTGAAGTCATCCCTCCAGAAGTTTTACGGTCGACAGCACCATCTTATGGACCGCTATGGGATACATTGTATCTGTTTCCCACATGACAACAGATTTTTCCCTTTAAAGCCTAATTGTTGTTTCCTCTACCGGATTTGACTTTACTACCGGATTTGACATGTTCAACACGGCGGGTGTCTTATAAGAAGCAGGAGATGCTAACTCTACCGGTGCACCTGATCTCACCCATGGTTTTTTATTGGGTCCGTGTTGTTCATCTTTGTGTGTGTGTGTCTTCATTCTTCTTTTCTGTGCCGTACCCATGTTGTGTCTCTGTTTTTTTTTCCTTTTTTGTTTCTGGTGTTGCCATTGTCCTTGGATTGTTCGCTTTTGGATTGACGGTTCGGTTCTCACTTACTTTGCAGAAATGTTTTGTCTGGCGGTAATTTCAGATCCTCTTCATTTTGGGCCACTATTAATCGTATATTTTTTTCAATATCTCGTATTTATCTACAATGTACATGCTAGACAAAGTCGAGGCGGGATTTTAGTGGCATATTTGTGGGCTACTCAGAAACTTTTTACAGTCTACCTTTAAAGTACAAATGTAATTCAGAAGTGCCAAAAACCAACATTTTTGAAACTTACATGATCTATACAGCTATGAAATGGGGTATCTCACTTATTCTTTGTCATTAGCTAACTTTTGTGTTACTCTAGGCCCTAAAGATCATTTGTGCTCTTTTATCTAAATCGATACGGTGACATCCTTGATTGAGCCCGGTTGCTCACAAATAGGCTACCCAAACAAGGTTACGTTACCAATGACTTGAAATAATCACTGTAGAACTTTTATGTCGACATTGCGATCTAGTGGACTGCTTTGGGATATTTTCCTAGATGACAACAGATCTTTCCATTTAAAAGCAACACGACGGGTGTCTTATAAGAAGCAGAAGATGCATACGATACCTGTTTACTTGATCTCATCCATGGTTTTTATATGGGTCCGTGTTGTTCATCTATATTTGTTTTTCTTTTTTCTTTTCTGTGTTGTTTGTATCTTTGTGTTTCCGATGTTGAACTTGTTTTTGATTATTTTATTAGACTGGCCGTGATATTTTGAATTTTGGTATTTCAAGCGTTTTGATTTCATGTAATGTCTTTTTACATTGTCCTTACGGTCCTCAATTACATTACTTATATGCTTTGCAGAGATATAAGTTGTCGACATGAACATCTTTATTTCTCCAATTTCGGTATTCTTTTCATCTTAACCGATTGAAATAAACATGGTTACTTTATTTATGCTCACACAACTATATGCTTAAGGATGGTCACTCCTCAGGGTTTTGAAACTGTCTCTGACTTTCGGAATTCTCTTATTTTATCCACCATGATGCATAAGAAAATTTTGCACACTGACTCCCACTTTTGTTTTCAAAATATGTTTGTATACATCTTGAATAAACTTTTGACAAAATTTGATGAAATTCCTGACATACCTTCTTTGTATTCAAAATGACGATTGCCTTAATGCAAAGTAAATGAAAAATCAAGAGGAGTTCGTTTTCCCGCCAAAATTTGGGGCACTTGTATCTCAAAAACGAGCACAATAATGATCTTATAAATAAAGATACTAATTTTAAAACCTTGATATAATGAACTTGAAGAGTGACCATCCTTAATCTTATTACTGTGAAGTAAAATATTAACATTAACTACGTTTCTACATATGATATAAGATATAACAACTGAGACCACAAAAAAACTATTTGATCTGAAGATTTGTGGTCACAAGGTTACATATCGTACTTGGTAGACAACATCGAATGTTGCATAATGTGAAGGTTGCCTTAAGATCTTGATGAAAGACAGTAAAATGTAACAAAATAAGTAGTATATAAGGCGATTCTTTATCTCTGAGAGTCCGCCGAGGAATGATACAGAAGTGCTTTATGTTATTTATAGTCCAGTACTACATCTTGTCAACATTATCTGTATCACTCGTAAAAGACCGTAAAACATTATCTATGATGAAATTCATTTGTATGAACTTTGTTTAGAAAGTAAACCCTTCAGTTTAAGTCGTTAAAAGAAAAAAAAGTAGGAGAAATTTTATGTAGAATAACATCCTGTATGCTGACAGTTTTCATGTCCTTTTCTGCCAAGATTCTGAATATTTTTTAAATAAAAGATTCAACTGGAATATATATAATAATGTATTCAAGATATTTATTTTATGAAGTATGACATTTTAAGGATAAAATAAAAATATATATTGTCTATTTTTTAAAGGGTAGAGATGACACCGTAGATAGCACTGTACATATTATTGAAGAAGAAAAGCCAACAAGTCAGGCGCAAAAACTTACAACGTTACAACGACAGAATTATGAAAATACTGGAACATTTGATGACTCAAAGTTAGCAAAACATGCACAGTTAAATCAGGATAAAATATTCCGATATGTTAAAGATCCTGTGACAGGAAAAAGTAAAAAGATTATGGAAGAGGTGAGTTTTATTAGGAAGACCAAAGAAAATACCAGAAAGTCTAAAGTAAAAATCACTCATAAACATAAAGATAGCCAAAACAAGCATCGCCTATACTGCCATCCAAACTTTTTATTAACTGTAATTGAACAATTTTTCATTCCGCCTCGAAGAATGTTCGGGTATATGTAAACACCTATTGCTTTCTACCGTGCAGTTTATTCCGTGATTAATATACAGTTATGGCCCTCGAAAGAGGTGAATATCCCAAATCGTCAACTGCACTTATGGTTTTTCCCAAGGGGTTTAGCCCTAGGGAAATAACCTCAGTGCAGTTGACAATTTGGGAAAATCACCGATTTCATGGGCTGTTACTGTTTTATTATACCGAGCAAACATTGGAAATATTATTCCACAGACGTTTCAACTTTTCGTGGTTATACACCGTTGAATAATAGGATTATTCCACGGACACTGTAATTTTCAGGGGTTATTCACCGGTGAATAATAGGGTTATTCCATGGGCGTTGTAATTTTCAGGGGTTATTTACCGATGAATCGTATAGTTATTCCATGGGCATTGCAATTTTTCAGGGGTTATTCACCGGTGATAATAGGTTATTCACTACTAGCAACAATTTTGTGCGAAAATGTCCAAATCATTTCATATCATGTGACTATGTTTCAACCAATAGAATGATTCTTTATTAAGTGAAGTATAATGATATACAATTATTAAACTTTATGCAAATTTCTTACATTATCCGTTTATTTCATTGGATAATCGGCATTTGTTAATTTTCACTAATTTTTCATTAGCCACACCCATTCTTAGCAACATGTGTTAATGATTAGCAACGGGTGTTAATGTTTAAACATTTAACCCGCTCCGATCGATGACGTCTTCGATGTATTCAGATTGTTTTATTCTCGTCACTTTTGTTGACAACAAAAATTAAACCTGACTTAGTTTTAAATTACAAAATACCGAAGTTACTGTTAATTCATTTTTGCACATGCGCATTTCGACAACTTATGTCTCACCAGTGCAGATACTAACAAAATGTAAATAATTAGTAAAATAAAAGTGACCTTATCTTATGAAAAAGAACTATTTCACAAATTTAATTGGAGTTAAAGAGATTTAGCTACAGTTCAATACTAAACACAGTACTGTTCAAACATTTGTTTATGTGTTTTTGATGTTGCATAAAAAATATATTATTATTCAAATAATTAGATAATGATTTTTGACATAATTTACATTAAGCATTCAGTATGATAAAAATCATAATGCCCTTGTATGAAAGTGTCAGTTCGATTAACACATTCGGTGAAAAATTATCACCCTCGGCGTTGTCTCGGATGATAATTTTTACCTCGTGCATTAATCTACCCTTACACCTTCATCCAACGGCATAATGTTTATATTATTGCCTTCATATAAGGTGAACATCAAAAGTTGTCAACCAGAGTGAAGTTATTCTCTCGAGGGCTTAAGCCCGAGGGAAAACAACTTCACAAGGGTTGACCACTTTGATGTTCACCACATATAAGCCAATAATAGTTTTATTATACCGAAACTAAAATATAATAGACGTATCATAACTTTTCAAAATTTAGTATGAAAATCAACTGTTATAAAAAGGAAATTTTTATTGAAAGGTTTTGGCATGTTAAACATCTTGCGGAATATAATCAGATCTATTAGAATATAACTTTCTTTCTGTATATTATTCAGGTTATCAAAATGTGGCTAATAACAAACTTGTTTTAACGGTATAGATAGATATCTTTATTCCATAAACTATACATAGTTTAAGAGACAATAAATACAGCAATTTTTCAATGAAATATAAATGTACATGTGTGAAAACAAGACAGTCTTCCTTAACCAGGAGAAGAGACTTTCACTGTAACTATTTTAATAAATTTACATAATTTTTCTAATACTGCAAAATTGTGGGTTGAAAACAATTGATCAAATTTAAGTACGTTTCCCTTGTCATGACAGTAATACGGGATATTTTTTTCTTTCATTGTTAAAATATTTGCATGTAAAGATGTAATGAAATTCGTCACCAATGTCATGGGAGTCGCAAAGATGACACACCCTATCATTTCTAGATACACTGTGCCATCTTCCCGTCTCCACAGGCAATAGGTGACTACTACATCTGTATTTACAAAATATAAATTATAAATATGGCGGTAAAAGTGACAAATATTTCTCAAACTTCAAATCATGTTTAAAAAGTACCTTTTGAAGACAAATTCATTTGTACCGACCACTCTTATTTGAATTGGTCTTTTAACTTTTCTTCTACACTTAAAATAATCCATTCTTTTCGATATAGATCTGGATTATTCCATACATTTGACATTCCACAAATATCAAGGAGAACGTGTTGAGGGAAATACAGTTGACTTAAAGTTATGCAAAATAACGACGTCACACTTATGAACGCGACTATGCACGTGATATGTGGGAGCAAAAACAGCGTATATTATTTCATTAATTACTTAAATAAAAATTTAATCAAACAAACTGCATACATGTAATTCTTTCATTCACATGTCAATACACCTGCAAAAATGCCTATAAATAATGACTTTTGCTTAAAATCAACGTATTAGGAACAACTTTCGGTTGAGAGGGGAACATCATATGATTTTCCATGGGTGGAACAGCACGTATTGTTCCACTTTGATAGTAAATTTTGAAAAACATCAAAATTATTCATAGACTGCATTAATAGAATATACTATGTAAGGTAAAATAATACTTATTATTTTATTTGGTTGTTGTGTAAATTCTACCCTAAAGGTTTTTATCTAAATGGAATGAATACACTGCCGACATGAAACCACTGCTACATATTAAATACTTAGAAAGTATTTTGATAATAAGACTAATGGAATAATAAGTCAGACTAATTTGTTTACTTTTTTGTGAACCCTTGTTTAGATTTTGCTTTATAAGAATAAAGGTATTTTGAAAATGAAAATCACTACAATTATTTTGGGATTATGAAAAAACTGTTTATGCTCTAACACTTACATATGAAGCTGTAATTTTGGTTTTTTTTGCAAGCATTGTGTTTTTTAACTCATTTACTTTGCTGAAATAGTGACAGAAGGCATAATTCAGAAAACATTTCGAAAAACATATTTTGCGATACAAACTTTGTAATCATACAAAAATGAGAGAGGTTGCAGAATATTATATTAATGCACTGCGTATTTTATTTCAGCCAAATAAAAGGGATAGTGACATTTATTCAAACGCTCCTGCAATTAAACTTCACAAAAATATACATGGTGCCGATTCTGAAGAAAAGGAAATTTCTATGTTACCAGAAGCTCCAAAACCACCTGGTTTTAAGAAGAAGAAGAAATCTATATTTAAATTTTCGCGTAAAGCATCAAGTCACACCAAAGAGGAAGTTGGCACATCGAATCGCGCATTCCAGGAACCGGATGAACAGGAAAATTATGAAGACATGTCAGGAAAGGAGCAAGAACAACCAAGTTATACACCTTTTGATCCTAATAGTACTGACCAACAAGAAGATTATATGAACTACGATAAAGATCAAACTCGTGATGAAATGCCACAAGAAGACTATGAAAACTTTGGTCACACTGCATTGACTGGGCAGAAATATGAAGAGGATGAAGAACAAGAGGACTATGAAAACGTACAAAAGGCACTGTCAAAAGCAAACATGGACGATGTCGAGGAACAGGAGGACTATGAAAATTTTAGTTCTAGTCCTAAACATCGAACAAGTCAGGTGGCAGTTAATGACGAGGAACCATCTGAAGATTATCAAAATTACAATGCCGAAAATCCCTATATGAATGTTAGTTATTCCCATAAATAGCATGACAACCTACGAGTTTTCAATAAAAGACATTCAGCAACGTAACCGAATGATGTTAGACTAGAATATTCAAAAGTTTTTTTTTATGACAATGTCGTTTTGATGCATGATATCGTTTCATTTAAAGTAGCAGATAAAATTTGCAACATTATTGTGTTCCTCATGTAGAGTCAGGATTTATAAAACTCGTTTTTTGTACATCTCTGTGAACACAAGTTTCACATGAATGTTTTATTTGATTGCTATAGTATTTGCATGTTTTCATTTTTTGTGTCTCATGTGCGAAGACTGTTTTCATTACACGTCCTTCACATTTTTGTCTGTCAATTATTTTACGTTGTTTTTCATCAAACCGAATGTTAACATTACGGCTTCTGAGAAAATTTTCAAGGCGACTACTGAGAGGATGGTTGTATATCCAACTTTATCATTTGATTATACTCAGAGTAAATGCGATTTTACGTTAGTTCACCATTGTAGTTTTCTAATATGTGTCTTGTGATGCTATAGATGCCAAGTTATGCGTTAAAAAACATTTCTTTTTTCAAAATTAAGAGATCATAGTATATAAATGAGATCAGGTAAAATGATAACCATGCCATGTCGGTCCTCAATTTTTGTTCATTTGTTTTATATTCCGTAAAAATTGCCTATATGCGTTTTTATTACATACATGTAGAAAGAACTTGTTAAAATATATTGCATTGAAATTTTGTCTGAGTCTTGAGGACAATTAATCCTTTTCTTTATGAGATTTGGCTGAATAATCAATTTTTGACCATTTTAACTTAGCTAAGAAATAAATGTAAATGTTCTAGTTTCTCTGAAAATAAACGGAAAAGGATAATACTTGATGGAAGTTCATAATGACCAAGTGTCTCCAGGAAAACGCTATGAAATGTGTTTTTTTTTTGCTACCATGGAGTCCACAGTAGCCTGAAAGGGGTCAAAAAAATTTTTTTTGACTGTTTTTGCTCTACAAAATTAGGTCCATTTTTTCAATCTGCAGTGCACACAAATACTAAAAAATCTATCCTCTGAGCTGTATACTAGGTTTTCTAGCGAGGATGTATGGCACCCATAATTTCCTACTGGCAAGGGGCTTACATCCTTTCAAACCTGAAAACAGAGAGTGCACAACCCCCTCTATGATCCCGACATGTTTTGGTTTTTTTTTAGTCCCCTACCGGCTTCGCCGAAGGAGACTTTAGTTTGCACTCCGTCAGTCCGTCCGTCAGTCCGTCAAACTCAGTTTTCCGGACCCTTTTCCCATACTATAAGAGATATTTATGTAATATTTGGTATGTAAGTCTACCACTATGAGTTACAGATCAAGATCGAGTTTAGTTCCGGTCCATTGATTTTGGACGGAGTTATTGGACGTTGACTTAGAAAATTTTGGTAAAATATAGGTTTTCCGGACTTTTTTCCTAAACTGTTTCAGATATTAAGCTGATATTTGCATTGTCAGTCAACCACTATAGGTTACTGATCAAGTTTGAGTATGGGTTGGGTCCATTGATTTTTTACGGAGTTATTGGCCTTGGGCTCGGAAAACTTTTCTTCTTTAACTATTTTTGCTGGTATAACAAAGAATTATTCCACCGCAATACGATCCACACTTTTTTGTCCCTATATCGCCGAAAAAATAACACAGTGACAGTAATCTTCTGAAACAAACAACAAACTAAGCTAAAAGCGATTTGAACGTATTGTTTAAACTCACCAGAAGCTCCAAAAAGGGAACCTTTTCAAAACTGAGAGGCGTCAAAAGGCGTCTAAATGAAAGAAAGGGTTTAATGTCGACTTTGTAAGCCTTTTCCACAAAACATAAATAAAGACATATTTGAACAAGCATGTAAAAATAAAATTTGGTATTACAGTAATCATTTTTGACATTGTGAACATGATATCGCTATCCATTTCATATGACATGAAGTTACGTATATTATGAATATATGGCTGAATAGTTTAGTTCGTAATAAATTTATATATTTCTATGTTTTGTATGAGTTTTGAGTGGTGACTGCATAAAGCACCTGTGTAAGGCAAAGTGCTTATGTTATTTATTTTGGTAATCAATACAAAACTGCAAAAGCAGTTTGGTGAATGTCCAGTTGCAAAGCATGACAATATAGCAGTAAAATAAAATGATAGGACATATTTCATTCACTGGCAATACAGAACATGCTTTATGAAACAGCAAAATCACAAAAAAGCACTAGTAGCCACTTGTTAACAAGCGAAATAAAGCCAAACGAGTTAATGCGATAATCAAATCAATAAGTTAACAAAATGCCAAAGTTATTGTAAATTACTCTCTGCTTATGCAAATTTCAACAACTTATGTCTCCTCAGTGCAGATAAAATCAAAACATCTGGAATTCCATAAACCAAAATACGTGTAAAGGCTAATACAGAACAAATAATCATTGATCTAAATAGATAAGCCAGAATTCAGGTAATGTAGAGATAATTTGTTGAAGATAGAAATTTCATAACATAAAATAAATAAGCAAAATTTTTGAAAAAAAATAGCAACAAGCAGATACCAACAATGTGGTTCAAAACAACTGCATATTATACATGTAACGGAAATAGTGAAATGTTATGTCAATAGATTGCAAACTTTGGAATACACAGAGTAAAAGCAGACAGAAGAACTAACTACTGGTACCAGGTTACAATGAGTCAATTATCACTTTTACTCGAAATCAAAATATTGGAAACTACAGCAACACCTAAATCATGTAAGTAAATTTTCAAAAAGAAAATTTGAGTCATTTAATTAGTTCCAACAAGTTATAAATGATTGTGGTACATTATCATTTCCTGACAAGTACATATAAGGTACTTGTAGTGGGCTGATGGTATTCTCGGGGTATTCTCGGGGACCATAGGTCTATAGTAGTGCATCCATAAAGTAGTAGCAATAATTTTAACCACAAAGCTTAGTGCACATTTTGCGAATGTTTCAATAAAGGAGATGGTGTGATGTTATGCACGGGAACCACAATAGAATCCAAAAGACTGTAAATATTTCAGTTAGAAAAGTGTGATGTGGAGAAAGAAATTAAAAATATTATTTCGACAATAGTAAAGTAAACGGAAACAAAAATGGTGAAAAATGGAAAACAAGAGGCTAAGAGACCAAGTAAGCATGATAATGATAATACAAAGAGAACAAGTCGACATGATCATTTAAACAACAAACAAGCGAACGGGATAATCTGACCAATCAAAAAATTGTTTGTCTTTTAAATCTTAACTAAATAAGCAATCTTTGTAAAGAATTGATAATCAAAACAAAAAAAAATAAAGAACAGAAAAATAACGGTAATACAATATCGAAAAACTGAGTAAACATGGTTTAGTTTTTTTCGTCGCGAAACGGATGACGGTGATTGTACGAACAAATGCTGGTAATTTCATGTTTGTTAACGACCCCGCATCAATGAGTAAGAAGAGACATTGATATTGCATTGTTCGACATCTAGCAATGAACCTGTGGTAGGGGCAGTCTTAACTTAGTATGAGGTATGAGCAAAGCTCATTGTTGAAGGCCTCATTATGACTTCAAGGTAAACAACAACAATAAATTAAGAGTTATTCTTTTTACTTGGTTTTACCAAGTTTTTACTTGGACTTTGTCCTATGTTCATTTACTCCATATCATTTCATTGTATAAGGAGTACATGAATCAAAGTCCAGAGACACATGTCAAATTCACACGCATTCAAAGGTAACGATGTCATTCTCCGTATACTATACCCGTCTCATTGTCACTGAGTAAGTGAATTCCTGATTAAGAAAACCCCTGCTTGTAAAATCCAGCTTCAAAAGTCTGTTCCTGTCTCTTGAAACTGTCACTTCCTATCTTTCTATGATATTTTGTTGATGGCTATAGAATTTCTGAAAGGACGAAATAACAAATGAAAAAGGTTGATAACAGGAAACATCTACAATGGCTGAAAATCACAATAACATGCTACAATTTTCCAGGGAAAAACACATGAAAACACAAATAAGACAAAAGACAAATGTAAACAACGATAGGATCCCAGGACAGCAGGACTTGGTACCCGTACTAGAAAAGGCCAGCGGTAGCGCGAAACCGGTTTATAGGTACCCAAACCTCCCCTCTATCTGTCCCTTTTTCTTATAAACATACGAATAAAACCCAATACAGGTAGACTATCAACTCTATGACTATAATCTTGGAAGGATAGAAAAAGACAATACGCAATTTTGAAAGATGGATCTGCCGGCTGGCTAAAGGAGCCTAATCTGCTTGTAGAACACTGTTGCACTACGGGAGAAAAATCAAACTCAAAACTTGGTTAAGAATCATCATAAATTTCAGTAGACATCGGAATAATCAGTGAGAGGCCAGTATGTGTGTGAAATTTTCAGGTTACTAGATCTGAAAGCTAATTTAACGGATGCAAGCAGAATATCTTATCGATATCCCCTATTACGTAAAAAGATGTAAGTTATGTCCCAACTTTTCAGGATATTTAATCAGTTTCTAGCATTTTAACTACATTTTTCTGGGACAAAGTTTTGCTCTCTCAAAAATTCATTGTATAAAATACATGCTTTACAATAAGAAATAAACTCTAAAATAAATACTCTGTAACCAATTATGCCAAAAACAAGGACTTTGTTGTAAGAGTGGAGGGATCGTTACATTTACCTAATTTGATTAAATCCCAATGAACACCATTTAACTTCTTGTGCGTTAATTTCGCTCATTCTTTCTTAAATCCTGGAAGTAGTTTTTCAGATATATACACATTTTGAGAAGAAATAATCCTGTTGATTGCTATGGGATATCTGTTCCCCAGATGAAAACAGATCTTTTCCTCTACAACTAAAGTCTGTTTTTCCTCTATCGGATTTGACTTAACTACCGATGTTGACATATTCAACACGGCGGGTGTCTTATAAGAAGCAGGAGATGCTTACTCTACCGGTGCACCTGATCTCACCCATGGTTTTTATTGGGTCCGTGTTGTTCATCTGTATGTGTGTCTTCCTTTTTCTTTTTTGTCCCGTACTCAGGTGGTGTTTCTTAGTGTGTCCTATGTTGTCATTGCCCATGTATTATTCGTTCTTTTGATTGACGGTTCGGTTCTCACTTACTTTAGTTTACATTGTCAATTCCGTCTTCCGTCTTTTGGTGTTCTTGCTTTTGCCTTGTCTCTGGACTTTGATTTGTGTAATTTTGTGCTTTGTTCCTTCGGTATTCTACTGTCGTTGTTTCATATATACATGATCTTCAATACTATTTCTCTCTGTGATGCTTTTTATACTAAAGACTGATACTTCACTTTGAATTTGAAATATAACACAATGCAAAAGATTGTCAATTTGTTTAAACCTAAATTTCGCTTTGAAGAGTATTTCCAGAATTAGCTTTCATTTATTTATTTTATGGATGGTTTTGTACATATTTTTTTACTAACACTTACACCTTGCATGAATAAGGCTACACAAGGTTCACGGTGACGGGACATAGAGATGGATTGAGATTGGTATTTAGGCCCTTTGCGGATTTATAATGTGCTTTTGTGTGTGCGCTGAATTAAGAAACATCTTTTTATACTGATTAGATTAGCATAGTACATAATTTTGCTACTTTTGGAGCACTGTTAGACAATTTTGCTAATTGTTTTTTTTAATTGAAAAGCTGTTTCACTATTTCATAAGCTGTTCTTAGTTAAGTTTCCATCCATAACTTGCGAATTGATTTACACATTACTTCCAGGCAACAATTTGCATACACAGAAAAAACAGTACTGCTAATTAAACTGATACTTTCTTTTTAAGATTTTGAATTTTACTGTCATAAGTCAAGTTTTCTGTCGATGTGATAAAGTTATATTTATCCAAATTATATCTTAGAAATATAAAACAACGGCAGTAGAAAACCAAAAGAAAAAAGCATAACATTACATAAATCAAAGTCTAGAGACAAGGCAAAAGCAAGAACGCCAGAAGACGGAAGACCAAAGACACTTCACACCCCAAAACACATACAAACTACAAATACAACACTCACAACTAAATCATTAACAATATAATTTCTCAAAAAGCAAACGGACAGATGGTACTCCGGAAAGGTAAGCATGTAATGCTCTGTGTACAGCACCCGTCACAATGTCGGTGGCTTAACCAAGGCTTCAGTCAAGATCACATTTATGCATTTTCTATATTTTTATAAAATTGAAACATTTACAAAATTTATCAAAGACACAAATACAACTTAATCAGACAACTACTTATAAATATATGCTAACCATTGTGTTGTTTTTTGAATAATTCTACTTTATCTGGAATCCAGAAATATCTTAGCATATAAGTTAAAGTGGAAATATCTCGGAAAATGTTCTTTTTTAACCGTTTCACTTCTAACGCAACACTGAACACTGAATAAAATTGAATATGACCAAATAAAATTTTGCAATCTATAATTTTGAGCCTGTAGATGGCAAAGTACTAATTATTTAGATGTAATAGTGACATTTGCAGAACATTTATGTTGTGTTTTTGTGTTTCTATTTCTGTGCTTTGTATCTGTCTAATGTCATTGTTTTTTGTGTTTAACGTCATTGTTTTCTGTGTCTTAGTTTTGGCCATGTCTTTGGACTTCGATTTTTGTAAATTCCACTCCTTTGTTCCTTCGGTATTGTACTGCTGTTGTTCCATTAATCAAAAAAGATCATCCAAGGTATTAAAAACCACATCGATTGTTGAAGAACTATAGATCATTTTGTAAAATAAATGGGAATAAAATGCTTTGCAGTACAATATAAATCTCAACTTTCACTGGTATTAACTGAAAATCAAAAAGTAGTTCTGGTTAGTTTACTGGTCTGGGGATATTGTGTGCAGGACATTAAACACTATCAACCAATCAACTTTTTCTTTGGTCTTTAAAGAGAATCCTGATAAAGGGTTCTGGTATGTAAATGTTATTTAACCGTGCTACCTATAACCCCCGATACATTTAACGTCAACCCAATAAGATGGCATAAACATAACCCCTTTTGCAGTTAATTTAGAACTTCAAATGTTCATTGTTGTTACATTGCTAGAATTTACATTATATATATATAGCTGCGAAACCGTAGCTCTATAGGTCCTCTTATATTTTTCTGATTTGGCGGTCCGCAACTATCAAAAAGTCAGCACAAGAACCATAAGAGCTACGGTTCCACAGTTAAGGAGGTTCGCTCCTCATGTTTTGGGATTTCTGTCAGATTTTCGGAATTCTCTGGTTTTGTCCATTCAAAAGCATAATAATTTTTTGCCCATGGACCCCCTTATTTTTTCCCGTAATTTCATTTTATACATCTTAATGAGCATTCTGTAAAAAATTGATTAAATTTCATTTATTCTGTCACATTCATTCGTGGTAAAACCTTACTAATGTTAATCCTATGAAAAATCCGAGGAGTTCAGTTTCCCGCCAAATTTTCAATCCCTTATAGCTCAAAAACGAGATCATCAACCTATCAATTTTTTTTTCACTAAATTATTTCTTTTTTAATTATCTAACAAAAATTCACATTTATTTGAAATCCTATTTATTTTCAAATGAAGTAGCGAACTCCCTTAAATTTGACCATGTATTTGTGGTGACAATATCTCCTGTACCTTTACTAAATATCCTTTTATACTTTTATTGTTTATTCACTTTATTCTCACCAATAATTTTAAGTGATAATTACTGGCTGCTTTTCAACTCTACTTATTTGTAGAATACTTCCTTGAGTAAAGCTTATGTTATGCTAATCTCTCTAAAACACTCCTTGACTTTGTAGTATATCTCATGTTTACTTTGAATCCCATCCCTACTTTGAAAACCTTAGTTTCCTTTTGAAATGTATTTCCAAACTACATGTTTTTGGCTATTTAGGGATGGTGTGTAAAGACTATATTTTTGTCTCATTAACAAGGAAGAAAATATATAGAACTGAAATGGTTATACAAATTAGTTCACACCATAGTCATGCGATAAAAAAACAGATTCTTATTGGTAACGAAGTTACAGTGAATTTATTTTCTGCATATGCGCATTTCGACAATTCATGTCTCTTCAGTGCAGATTAAATCTAAACGTTTGGAAGACCATAAACTCAAAGATGTTAAAACTGATAGAGAACAAATGACCAATATCATCTAAATGTAAAGCCAACATCAGATAAGGACAGAGCTTTGCATGAGGAAGGTACTCCTTAGTTTTTAAAAAAAATTTACACAAATTTAGATATATTGCAAAGTTCCAAACAGAATCGGCTTTAAAGGACGTGTGTTGACAGCTGATTCAATGTTTTAGGGAAAATTATAAATCGAGAGCTTTATTTTTCATTTCAGTTTTCCAAACTCGACCTTTATTTTGATACGAATAAGCAAATTGTTAACGCAATAATCACTGTTTTGGTTTGATCTGCACTGGTGAGACATAAGTTGTCAAAATACGCATATGCAGAAAATAAATAGACAGTAGCATTGGTGTATTTTGTTATTTATGATAACAACAAGGAAAAATAAAATCACTGAAAATTTGGAACACTGTCACAAAAACACATCATTAATGTAAAACTTGGTATATTTTAAAATGATATGAAAAAGAAAGGAAATGGGGTAAATGTTAAGGAGACAACATCCCATATCCAGGTTAAAACGACCCAAAACAAAGATTCCTAGGGTCACCGCACGGTCTTCAACACAGTGAGGAACCTCACACCATATGGCAAGCCCTAAATGGTCTAAAAAAGGTAAAAAGTGAATAAATCAATGGAAACAAACCTCATCCAATAACCCAAATATCAAGAGACTAAAATTTTATAAGAAGACAAGGACAAGCCAATGACCAACATATTCCTGACTTGGGACAGGCGCAAAAATTGCGGTGGGGTTAAACTCGTTTTCTTGGATCCAAACCCTCCCCCTATGTGTGGTGAATGGCTAAAAAATAAATACACCAAAAGACTCACAGTAAAACATATTTACATAGTTAATTTAAAACATCTCCCATAAGACTTTTTTTAAATACCACATTTACATACATAGGTATAGTCTTTGGTCAAAAGATTGTTGAACATCTTTACTGAAAAATGTCAAATGTCAATCAATCTCTGACAATTTTGAATTTCCTTCTACCATTTGTGTTATACTTTTTATCAAAAAAAAACTTAAGGGTACTTCAAAGTCATGGTCACGTGAAAGGAAATGTTTCAAAAAACTTAATTTAAATTCACATAATCACATGAATAATCACGTATACATTAAAAAATTATGACCTTATTTCAAACTGCTTATTTCTTCTTTTTACCCATGCATTACATTTATGATAATTTAACCACATTTGCCCTGAAAAATGGTGGTCACGAGTTAACCAACATGTACTTTATTTTTGAAGGCCGTTTAAGTCGTTTGAAAAATGGGTTCAGCTTCAATAAAAGCAAATAGAAAGGAAAACCACAATTTCGTTTATGACATAATCACATGTAAGTTACGTCATTAATTACTTTCAGATGTCTTTTTGTAAATGTGAGTCGTAAATTGTATTATAATTATTTTGTTTTATTCATTGAAGCAATTTATCTTTTTTAAACTCTGTCATAATATGATAATCTAAAATCAGCACGTTCCAACCCATAAGATCATCACATAATATTTAGGCATACGAGTGTTCACTAAGCTTCATCAAAGAATCATTTATTCCCCGAAAACCGAATTTTTTAAACTTGCAATATCTAAATTTTACAAAATTTTGTTTAAAACTAAGAATTATCTCCCTCATGCATAGGACGTAACTTACATTCTTTACGTAATAGGGGATATTGACAAGATACTCTGCTTTCATCCGTTGAATTAGCTTTGAGATCTAGTGACCTGAAAATTTTAAATACATACTGGCCTCTCACTGATACTGCCGATGTCTACTGAAATATATGATAATTCTTGACCAAATCCTTCGGGAAGTTTTGAGTTTGATTTTTCTTCCGTAGTGCGACAGTGTTTTACCAGCAGACTAGGCTCCTATAGCTAGCCGGCAGTTTAGCGACGAGCACCCCTTGACCCATCTTTCAAAATAACGTTTTGTCATATTCTCTCCTTTCAAGATTGTTGTCATTGAGTTAGTACTCTACCTGTATTGATTTTTTTTTCGTATGTTTACTAAACTATAGGGAAACGGGACAGATAAATGGGAGGTTTGGGTACACATAAACCGGTTTAACCCCACCACTGGTTTTTGCTGGTGCCGGTACCAAGTCCGGCTATCCAGAGTTCCTATCGTTGTTAACGTTTGTCTTTTGTCTAATTTGTGTGTTTTTCCTGTGTAGTTCTCTAGCAGATTGTGGCATGAAATTATAATTTTCAGCCATTGTATGTGTTTCCTGTTGTCCCTTCTATTTCATAGCTCTGACCTTAGCTGAATTTTTGCTTTTCTATTTAGATTCCCTTGGTTATTTGTTCTCTATCAGCTTTCACATAAATTTCGGTTTATGGACTTCCACTTTATGGAGTTTGTCTTTTATTGCAGTGTGGAGTTGGTAAAACAATTCCCCGTGGTAGAGATGTATGCTCTTTATTTTTCTTAGATATGGTGTACTTGTACATGAGATAATATCTCATGTGTACACTTTGTTCAATTACATTATCTAAATTTATGTAAATTCTAAAACCGAAGGATTAACTCCCACCATCGTAGTTTTTTCCTTAGCTATATTTAATATTACTGATTATTCGGATTTCGTTTCGTTTTATGCATTTTTACATTTTTTTGAAGTTGTGGGTTTCCTTCGTTTGGGTTCTGGTGCTGCTGGTGAGGAATAAATTTCCGAAATGGCCATACAGCTCATTAAAATTATTGCAGTTGGAGTTAACATATGTTTTATGGTCTCATGTTCATTTACTCCATATTCTTTCGTAAAATATTTAATACAGGAGTTTGTCTTTAATTGCAGTTCGGAGTTGGTAAAACAATTCCCCGTGGTAGAGATGTATGCTCTTTATTTTTCTTAGATATGGTGTACTTGTACATGAGATAATATCTCATGTGTACACTTTGTTCAATTACTATTATCTAAATTTATGTAAATTCTAAAACCGAAGGGTTAACTCCCACCATCGTAGTTTTTTCCTTAGCTATATTTGATATTACTGATTATTC